>JAIGNY010002311.1:532500-538675 GCA_020152595.1 Chiridota heheva
TATATATATATATATATATATATATATATATATATATGCTAATTATTGTTTTTGTGCAAATAATGAATACAAACATGCTTGATTTATATGCATTCTTGGGTGCTCATTTCTCCCCCTTCTTATCTCTCCGTGTCTTGTCCTCCAACTAAAATCTCTTACAGCCATCTATATTGATGTTGTTTTTTTTTCTGTTTTTTTCTTTCTTCGAAACTTGCTAAAATCTAAATGGAGTAGATAAGTTGTAGAGCAGTAGTAGTTTTCCCCTGTCCGAGCGTATACATATATACGAGGTGTACGATATGCAAAGTTTGTTGATTGCATTCCCGGGATTGTAGTACTATGACTCATCAACGCAATCAAATGCCGAGCATCAAGTCCAAACACCAAAGTCGTAAACAATGATCAACAAGTTGTCTTCGTTATTAATGCCCTTCTAAAATTAGGCTTTGATTTGTTGATTTTAAGGTTTTTGCGCTTACAAAGGAATCAGGACGACGAGGTTACGTTCAAAGGCATATCTTTCTGATAACGAGAAAAGTTGAGACAAGGTTGCTCATGATTGGAAAACATTTCAGAGTTTCACCTTTGGGGTGTTTTGTTTTTGTCTTTGATGAATCTGAAAGGAAGACTCATTCTTTCAGAAAATAATTTACAGCATCATTTCATTCAAGTGTTGCTAAGAAACGCAGTGCACCACGATTTACCTAAGACGAAAATAAACTTGAATGTTTTTGTCCTTTAAGATTTCTCTGACAAGCACACATGTCCTAATATTGCAAAGAGCGTAGTACCCTCTTTGAAAAACTTGACTGTGTGCTAACAATAACATTTTTTTTTTTTTTTTTAAGTTTTCTGAACTATGACCATTCAGTGTCATAGGTCGAGGCCGCTCAGTTGGTTTTATTACCCTCGAATACCTGAAATGTTAACCTCAAAGTTTTGGTGTCAAAAATAGCTGGAGAGGGTTCAGGGATATTAAAGAAAAGGGAGGAAGGATTCTTGGAGGCTCGGACTGAAGACGCTTAGTTGCCAACCGCTATAGCCTGGTTAAACTTGCTCCATTCTCCTCATCCTTAATTTGTCGGACGATTCCCGTGGATACACACATAACTGAATTAAACAAAAAGTATTATCGATAGCCATCGACCTATCAAACGCAATCAAAGAGCAGTAGTTTCCTGACTGCCTGAACTGGTGCATCCAAATTAATACTTCAATTTTCTGGGGCTTTTATTTGATTCCGTTCTCCAGACCACATCGCGATCATCACACGCACTACAGCCCATCAACAACTGTGCGACAGTAGCAAACCCACAACACGATGGTAGCCCGATTCCAAAGTCTTCGCCCAGCAGGGCCTCGTTTAACTTGCTGACTGGCTTCCAAAATCGGACACCACTAATGGAATTCTAGGGACAAGTGATGGGTGAATCCGACGACTGGTCTCAATGCTCAACTTGAGTTTCATTCTTTTTAGATAGGGAATTTCATAGGATGATCGGTAGCCCAGGTCACCCGGCGCTTTCTATACAGCCTACAGTTAATCCAACAAAAAGTTGTTCGATCAATCCTTCTTGCTCTTGATTGGTTCTTGGTTCCGATGCGATAGCATTAGGAACCTATGTAGTCATGCTGTACGCACGTCTGTAGATGATCACTATTGTTTTGCGAGCTGATGTCATGAATAATAATTAGCAGGCGGGGCTAAATGTAAAATTCTCTTAACAAACTTGTAAACACGATATTTAAATAATCGTGCGGTAGATTGATGTCATATGTGGTATATGGATGTGTTGTGGTTTGTAGATGATCCCTATTGATTTTGGTACTAATGTCATGAATATTATTTAGTAGGTGGGGCTAAATGTAAAATTATGTTAACAAGCTTGTAAACACGATATTTCAAGAACCGTGCGGTGGATATCCGGAGATCATTAAGGTGAATTTATGCCATAATTGGTAAGGTGTGTTGTGGTCTGCAGTTGATCCCATTGTTTTGGTGCTGATGTCATAAATATTAATAAGACTAACTGTGAAATTCTTTTACTATGCTCATATTTCCACAAACCCATGTCAGATTTAAATCAAACTTGGTATGATGTTCTTGATAAAAGCAAGGATGATTGCAGGATGCCAAAGAATGTTGAGTTGTTGACTGATCATAAGTATTTATGTCAGGCGGAGCCAAATACAATCTGGTTGTTGTTATTGTGGCTTATCTTAATGCAAAAATGTTAACACTTAAACAAACAACAAAATATACGCAAATTACATGTTCCAGTATGATAAATAAACTAAACATGTAAGAACACAACATTTAAAGATAAACGATTAAAAGAAAATTTGCTTCTAATCCAAAGTTAGCATCAGAACCATGTGGGATTTCTCCCTCTGGTTACTAATTGGGAACCTGGGTATCATACGAACTAGGCAGCTAGGGCTGTAGGGGGACGGATTATTCCAGCTTTTGGAGACCAGTCAACGCTCCTTAAAAGAGGCTCTGCCTTACAGCTTCAATTATCATTATTTTTGTGTGTGTGACAGTGTGACCACGTAGCAGTTTTCTGTTGCCATGCGACAACGATAGTCAAACAATTCAAGAATTATCATTTGTATTCTTCTCCATCGGTTCATCCTCAAACTGTATCCCCCAAAATAATCATAGTGACTTAACAGCTTAAAAAAATACACAAAATGGTGTCTGTAATCCCTGTACTGAGCAGTTTCTGTTACGGTTTAGTTCCTGTGCAAGAGGGTTGGTTTAGTTCCTGAGCAGGGGGTAGGTTTAGTTCCTGGGTATGGGGTTGGTTTACTTCCTAGGCAAAGGGGTTGGTTTACAGCAATAGTGAAATGAATCAAGAAGTGTCATTTGTATTCTTCTTCATTATCAAGACTGGATCCCAAATAATATAATCATCATTAGTACAGTGACTCAAAGAAAGAAAGAAATATGGCAGCTTGTGACCTTTGTAGCAAGTAGCACGGAACTAATAATGTATTACTCCGCCATCAAAAAATGAGAACCCTCAGAGAAAAGGCTAATACAAATATTTCCGATATTTTCATGGGACAGGAAGCTGAGAAGTTAAAATTTCAGGAATAGTAGAGAAAGGATAGGAATTAACTATGCATATCCAAACTTGATGAGATTTGTTGCAGTAAAACTTTCATGGGGAACTATTTTACCAAGGACCCACACCAAAATTTGAGTGATTTGGTGAGGGTGTATAACACCTCTTCACTTCAGCTTTAAAAAATGGCCAAAACCACTGGTGAACCCCTATTGAAAGTACCCTCATCCAAGAGATATTAGATGGTAATTTTTGGAAAACATCACAAAAGATCCCAAATCTATAACATTCTGGTACAAAAAGGACCAGAACTTGACTCTTTCATCATAGGCTTCAATGGCGAAAATAATTAGTTCTGTGCTATCAGCAGTTTTCTGTTCCCATGTGACAACAATAGTGCACTAATTCAAAACTATCATTTGTATTCTTGTTCATGATCAAGAATGGATCCCAAAATGATCATATAAGGACACAAAAAAGGAAGCAAATAACTTATCTGCTTTATACGTTTATCTGGGATCAAAGTTTGTACCACTGACTGCCTTCCACGATCAACTGGAAACATTTACTTCAAGTTTTTCGACTTACGAAAGATAATCATGCAGTTGCCTTAAACTTAAAGACAAAGGTCATTTAACCGAGGAAACATTTATATCAGTGAAGAGCTTGCGGCCCACTTTATAGACCATCGTTATTTTGAAGCAGAATGCAGTATATAATATTACACTACAGTGCAAACAGTCAAGATTAGTTAGTTGATTGGAGCTAGGTGAAAACTTAACAGTGGCGTATTAAGTTTTCGGTTCCTTGAAGTGGAAAGAGGGGGAGGGGAAGGGGGGGGGGGGAATTAATTATCGGAAAATGTAATTTGTCAATCTGATTTTGTAAAAATGCGAAAAGCCCAAATGAAGTATAACGCTTTCTCGTCGAAACATGTTTTTAGTTTCACACTCCCACCATTCGCCATGCAAAATCTCATATACCTACATATAATTCATGTGAAATTGGAAAATTGTACTGAGGAAACCCAACCCCCCCTTCCAAATGAAAAAAATAACGTGCATGATATATATTCTACTACCTGACTACTTACAGACATACATTACATTTACTTACGGAATTTCGCCAGTGGGATTGAAATGTCAATTATGAATCCTAAAGAAGAAACCGAAATATTGCTTATATCAGGGAGCCACGTGAGATGGTGACCACCAGCTTATATCAGGGAGCTACGTAAGATAGTGACCACCAAGTTCATGGTATTTCCCATGATCCCTCGTGATTACTTCTGCCATCAAAAATCAAATATACTAAAAATCTTTTATCTTTGATGACGACGAAACTGATCTTCTACTGATAAACATTCAATTAATCAAATACATTTTGTTGTATTAACCGGGGACGCTATCAGTCTATAAAAATAGCTCCCTGCATACTAACATCGGCGCATGGGTTTCATTTTAATGGGAAAGGTTTTGGAAATGGCTTATTAGGAACAATTAAAAGAGGGTGGAGGTTTTGTTGGTAGGGTCAATTTGGAATGCTCTGAGGACAGGCGGGATTTGCGTACCAAAAGAGTGTGTGTATGTGTGTGTGTGTTGGGAGGAGGTGGGGGCAAAGTTAAAATGGCGGGAAAATCACGCTAAAATACAAAGAATCAATATACATTCGGAAATAAAAATAATTTTGGCAAGTTCCCGGCCCTTTCCCCAAAATCCCGCCTATGCCTCTGAGTGTTTAAGAAGGGACACTCGTGTAGGCTAATATATGTAAGAAATTATCAATAATCATCTTACCAACCCTTTTGTTCTAGGGCAATACGGTCGTAATTTCCCTCACACAATGTGAGAGGGGAAGGGACAACATTTGCCAAAAAAATGATACAAAAATGGAAAGGTAAGGGTTGGGGAAGGGGGGGGGGGCTCCGGGATTGACGGCTTTAATGTACGTGCATTTGAATTGGGAATGCTACAAGCAGACAGGTATACCTTTATACACATCTAAGGGTGTTTTGAGGTGGTTCAATAATGATAAACTGAAGGAAAAATTGCCAATTTTGTTGGGTCAATTTCCCATTTCGTTACTTTTAGCAAAAATTGAAGAAAGAACGGAACCAGGTTTTAAACTAAACCCGCGTAACCATGACAGATTTAAATGTTATGCACTTGAAAAGCGTTGTTCAGTACTGTCAGACATGAACTTTGCATTGAACGTGCTGATTGATTGCATGACGTTACACGTTTCCATAGTGATTGATACGTTATCAATTATCTGTCACTGTCCAGCGGTTTTCATTAACGATATTGTTGATTTTAATTCACGCTATAAAACAAGGATAGTAAGGCATATCACATTCAAAATGATGAATTAGATAAAATTCAAAATCAGGTGGGTGATTTCTCCAATGTTTGCAAACTCCAAAAAAAATTAACAGAACATTTTCGTTATTAAAAAGAAGCTAAGAATGATTCTACTAAGTGTTCAGAAGTGACTCAAACAAATGGAGGACCTGACGAATCCTGGTTGAAAGATTTGTCGCTTTACACGAACGGATATATTTAAGCAGAAGGCCTTTTTTTTTTAGTGTGCGGAGTGATAATCATAGCCCTTTTAATACACACCTCCGCTCATCCACGGTCTTCCCTGGACAAAAGCTCTTTTAAAAAGCAAAAGCAAAAATCTTCAGCAATAAAAGAAACACAAAATGTCCGAAAACCGTATTGCGGAATTAATTACAACAGTTAGCAGCAGATTTTCCGACTTTGTTTTAAATAAAACCCGGTCATGGGCAGATGGAAGGGGAAGGAGGGAGGGGGGGGGGGGGGAGGTTCTAAAATATTAATTGATAATTATTTGGCCTGCATGCACTAAAAAAAAAAGGCTATCTGGTATAATAAATGTAGATTACAGACCTAAGTTTACAACAAAGCCACATTTGAAGATGCGTATTCGTATCAGACATTTCAACTAACGTGCATGACTACAGAATGAAGGATAGAAGTGGCAGTGATAGTTTCGGGGTTCTAATTTCCATTATTTTATGACAAAACTACATCATTGTTTTTTTCTCTGTATAATGCTCATAAATTAGCGATATGTTTATC
>JAIGNY010002309.1:0-10000 GCA_020152595.1 Chiridota heheva
AAAGGTTTATTTTCTACGATTGTAAAGACTGACATTTTTCGAACTACATATGTACATGATATATTAGAAAGTTGTTCCAAATTGAAAAATACATCAGTTGATATCACAATTGCTACATGTTGCCAGTCCTTTTTTTAGAAATTACTTTTAAAGTCTATAGTGTCTTAACTAGATGATATGGAATGTAAGAGGGGCAGTAAAACGGTGAATCATACTGAACGAGCCTACCTACACTTTTTGTTTACTTTTTAGTGTGTTTTGCCGTCTTCATTACTGTTACTTTGATAAGTTTATCCTTTAGTGAAAATTAGAATTAGAATTACCTTGTTAACTATATACTGTTCTGTTTTTATATTAATGAAGGACCAGAATTTAAATGTGAACCCCTGTAAAACTAACTCTCAGCAGACAGATACCAGGTGAACATTCATGTTATGTACTATTGAATAGGACTTTGCAGCTGCGTTCAATTGGACAGGTCAATTGGATATAAAAGTGAAATTTGATGAATTAAACGAAGTCCCATTAAAAATTGCATTGCCTAAATGGACTTGTTGCTTAAGTCCCATTAGGTTCGGTTAAATTTCAATAAGAAATCAGCACATATAGGTCCCACTTGATCTAATTCAGTACTTCTAACTTCCAGCTGTACTCTAGATCTGAGCTCTATCAGAGTTTTCTTATCTTAGCCCAAATTTAAAACCATACATTAAAATCATGCTTTCCCATCATTTCTGGAATGCTACATGCAATAAAAGGAAATATACACGGTTTAAATAATCAAATTTACAGCACTAATTCTGGCTGCTTGTTTAATTCAAGGATTCACAAGTCACAGCCAATGATCTTCTTGCTTTTAATGCAGTGGAAATGTGGAGTTGACTCCATTGAGAAATGCACTCCAAACAATAGGATATCAGCAAAATGTTTCTAGAGAAAAAAAAAATGGAAAACTAGTAATCAACCAGCATGAACTATCAAATAAATAATTAATACCTTAATGTTATAATGGAGAAACCACATTTTATATGGATGAAGAAGATTACAAAAATGTCTGTCTGTTTGTGTGTCGGTTATTCATTGATTTTATGGGTTGATATTGAGTTCGATGTAACAAAAGTATTGAAAATAGCTCTAAATGATTGAAAAATAAATAAATCAGCTTTTTACACAGACACTGTAAGAGCCATTTCTTAACAGCCCAATTCTGTTTTCTTTTCTCTTTGATACTAGATTGGCTATGAATACAGTGTATCAGTTATTTTGCATTGGTTGAAACAGGAGTATGGATAATCATAGCATCTTAGTTTTACATTTGGCTAGCTCTATATTTAATGGTTAGTCTATATTTTTTTTTTGATTAGCCTATATATATATTTTTTGTCTCTGCAGACTTCCTCAAGGCAGAGCATTCTGAGAAACCCAAGAAGCGTATCCGTCCGACACCAGTGGAGGAATCCGATGATGATGATGATGATGATAATGGTGGTGGTGGTGGGTGTTAATGAGGGTGGTGGTGATGGTGATGATGATGATGAGGGTGGTGGTAATGGTGGAGGTGGTGATGATGATGATGATGAGGAGGAGGATGAGGATGATGATGGTGGTGGTGGTGATGATAATGATGATGATGGTGGTGGTGGCTAGGAGAGTAAGCTATCACTTCACATGTTTCAGTATCATGGTGTAATCTTTTCAGTATATCATATAGGTACATATATTTTGTTCGTACACACGGTACAGATAAGACATTGCTGATGCATGTACCAACCGTTGCACACGCATTTATGGAAATTCTAGATAATGCAAAGCTAACAAAGTGTGACAACGTTAAGGTGACCAAATTGCATGATACAAAGAAATCAGCTGGGGCATATGTGTTCACTTTGAATAGGCGGGAGTGTGGAATATTTCGTAAACATAACAGGGAATACTCAGACAGATTCAGACGTTTGATGCATGGGAGCGCCGATCAGATGAGGAGGGTGGGAGGTTTTATGCCAGTATGCTAAATTGTACAGAAAAATTGGACATTAGGGAATGGTTTCATAAACCTAGTGGTACTCTTCATGCTACCAAACAGGGTGTTTCCTTGACTTATCCACTTGCTAAGAGGTTCCTTGACAACCGTCTGGTAGAATATTATTGTCCTAATGACGCATAGTGTTCAACATAGATTCAACACCATATTGTATCAACAAGGACTTCATGCAGTTTACGAGTACCACAAAGATGAACAGCTAGAAATGTTCTGGATGCATTAGGAGTATCTTGGGTTTTAAGGGAACTAGAATACATAACTTTATTTGGAATTATTTGGCACATTGCTTTAAGGATGCGGGTTTACCTGAATTATGGGAATGCACTCAAGGTTTAGATTTGGGACGTTGGTAGATATTGGTATTACAGGCTTGGAGGAAAGACGGAAAGAAGGGGGGGGGGGGGGTAGAAAGGTAACTTAAGTAAGGGGTTATGTTTCTACACCAGTTATGAGGAAGATCTTGATCCAAATTCTCGAAAGGATTCATTGAAAGATTGGTTTACTACAATGAGGTATTTGGAAATTGTTCAACAACAAAACCAAGATTGTCTCGAGGTTCTTACTGTAGAAAATATGTGCCCCCTAGAGGAACATGAGCCTAGGTATGCATCACTTCATTGGCAAAAAATGACTAAGGCAGAACAGGTTGCACGCAACTTGTCTAGGAAAGATGCTATGTCCCTCCGAGGTTACAATGATGTTTTGCGTTACTGTCAATATAGCACCAAACCTCTACCAAATGGCCAAACTGTGTATGCATAATGGGATACTGCCAAACAATGTATGCACAATGGGATACTGCCAAACTGTGTATGCACAATGGGATCCTGTCAAACTGTGTATGCACAATGGGATACTGTCAAAGAGAATGCACATTGGGATACTGACAAACAGTGTATGCACAATGGGATACTGCCAAACCGTATATGCACAATGGGATACTGCCGAACTGTGTGTGCACAATGGGATACTGCCAAACTGTGTGTGCGCAATGGGATACTGACAAACAGTGTATGCACAATGGGATACTGCCAAACTGTGTATGCACAATGGGACCCTGTCAAACTGTGTATGCACAATGGGATACTGCCAAACCGTATATGCACAATGGGATACTGCCGAACTGTGTATGCACAATGGGATACTGCCAAACTGTGTGTGCGCAATGGGATACTGACAAACAGTGTATGCACAATGGGATACTGCCAAACTGTGTATGCACAATGGGACCCTGTCAAACTGTGTATGCACAATGGGATACTGTCAAATAGAATGCACAATGGGATACTGACAAACAGTGTATGCACAATGGGATACTGCCAAACCGTATATGCCCAATGGGATACTGCCGAAGTGTGTATGCACAATGGGATACTGCCAAACTGTGTATGCACAATGGGATACTGTCAAACAGAATGCACAATGGGATACTGACAAACTGTGTATGCACAATGGGATACTGACAAACTGTGTATGCACAATGGGATACTGACAAACTGTGTATGCACAATGGGATACTGACAAACTGTGTATGCACAATGGGATACTGCCATAAACGATATGAGCATCCCCTACTAACCTTGCGCCGGGACCTAGGGTATACAATTTATGTCCATTACGCGCAACTAGCGTTGAACATGACAAGTATTTTCAGCATGGTTTTGATTATTGCTGAACAAAGGGAAGACTCTATTTCCACTTTGCGACTGAGAGGTCGTCATGTTCATGTTTTGCAAAACAGGGACATGTATCCGTTTCACTGGTCACTAGTTTGTATCTTAAAGTTAGTCCAGGGGCTACTACCACAATAAGATGGCGAAAGATTGTAGAAACTGTAAAACAACTTCGCCAGAAGATTATTGTATTTCTGTAATTGGCCGTGTTCGCCGCACAAAAAAAAAATAACATTCAGAAAAAAGTAAAGAGGGAAACGTTAAAGTTCATTGATTATGAATAAAATTGACAAAGTGGGACGAACTGGAATACCTTCAGTTTAAATTTGAATTACTTGAAAACATGAAACTTTAATTTTCAGATCCGGCATTTTAATTCTCTTTTTGCAGTTCCCCACGAGTCGGTATTGACCTTGGTCTGTGACTCATTTTACAAGGCTTTATTTGAGCTAAAAGATTTTGATTCTGACAAGCCTGCTAGACAATGGATGAGTTTCGTGTTTCTGGTGCTACCTTTGGTGCACACCAAAAATAATGATTATTATCCTAACTTACGTTTAATTGAATTTATGAAGGCAGTATACAGTTAGATTTTAAAATATTCAGAAGACTTCATACAAGAATATGAGGAAGCTCAACTCCTTGTACGTAAGAATGGGATAGAGTATGCAAGAACTTTTTTTTGAGAATGGATATATTCTTAGTGTTACGGCCAGTTGTTAAATGGGATGGCTGACATATATCCACCAACACATGAAACATTTAACGAGGGCTTCTTGGGGGTATTTGCTAACTCTTGTGAAACAGAGCGTGTAGACTCTACATGTGTGTTGACCCGGAGAAGATGTTTGCGCACACTTATGTGTAAATGCCCTCGTTCAACACCGTTGAAGTTTCCTAAGGTCCAGGGTATGAAAAGTCCACCTAATGCTATTCTTGCAGAGAAAAAATTGGAAGAAGTTACCAAAATGGTTACCTGGTTAATACCACTGACAGCAATAGATTGGAAGAAAAATAAATGAGACTTGGTGGTGTGAATACAGAGAAGTGTGAAAGCGTGGGCACCGAAATATACAATTTATGTTGCAATGAATTGGACTGGAATAATGTCTTTGAATCAGAAAATGATTTCAATTTTCTATAACTTGCATTCTGATTTTGAAATTGTTTGTGTAAATCAGGCTGTGCTAACCACAACTTGTTTATTCCAGCAGTACACCAAAGGCAATGTAAATACCTCCGACAATATCGACAATAGGTTGGTGTTTCTTTCTCTTTTTTGTCTTGCTCTAATTATTATTGAATTTTAAAGTAAATATAAAGTCACAAGTTTCCAGAAAACGAGCAAACAATAAAAAAACAAATATTTTTTGTGCGATCTGTAATGTGTTAAAGTTAGGGCTAATCTAGTAACTAAGTGCAAGGCCTAATGGAAAAATGATGAGATAATTCCAGATAATTTGTTTCTTCTATGCGCCACAATTTATTTTCATGAATCAGTTATTCAGCGTCAGTAGGCTTACTTTCGTTTCTTTCTACTTTCTACCGAAATACGAAAAATTGCTTCAGATGGTTTTCAATTTTTATTACACCTGAATGATGTTGTTAACCTGCCCCGTAACGCTGCAAATCACCCAAAGTTTTTAATTTTGCATCTCTTTCCCAGAGCCAATTTATTTCTCATGTTGTTGAAAATAAAATCCAGCTGGTAATTAACAAATCTATTACCGATCCGAAGTTGATTGTTTAATGTAGATGTTGCTCTCATTTTCATTTACTATCTGAGGCTTTCTTATACCATTTTGCATTTTCGTTTTACCACTTCAGTCATTGTTCTCAGCCTCTCAAAAATTAAAGGTTTCATTTTGTATAATTTCATTCAAATATTTATTTTGAATTTTGTAATTCTCTTTAATTTAAGAATTGTTTTCACTAAATTCATTGAAATATTCTTATACTAGCATTAATTTATTTGCTTATATTTTGTATTATGATGTTTTGTCAATTGTCAGGTTAATCAATCTTACTTGAATATAATTTGTAAGTTTTATGTTCATATTCACATTAGATTTAAGAAAAAGAAGACATTAAGAAGATTATGGGTGTCCAAGCACAATTAAAAAAATATTAATACTTCAAAGGAGATCAAATTTGGTTATACATCTAGCTGTATGGAAAAATAATATTTTTTAATTTGTGCTCACATACACACTTATTTAACTTTTGTTTCTTCTCTTTTCAGGAAATATCGCTACATTTCGTATAAGATGTTTATCTTATGGATTCACGGACGACTGGGCAGCTGGGACGTTTCAAAAGAAAGGTCATCCCTTCATGAGTGATCTCCAAAAACCGTCAATATTTTGCTAAGGATAATGGGAAGTATATTGGGTTTGTAAGGGCAACCAAAGCAGAAGACGCACTTAATGTTTAGGCCATAGACAGGAAGAGAATGTGTATTCTTATTTTCTTTTCTAGAACATAGCATGTTCTTGTCATAGCAATTCTGTATTACGTGATTGGGACACATGTAGACGCCCATGATCTGCAGCTGCTGAATAGACTTGGGGAGGTAAACTGTTATCCATTTGTAGGAACCAGTCATGCTATATGATGTGTTTGCCTTAAAAAATCTTAAGTATACAAATTTGTACTCTTGCTCATACTCTCGATCGTACTCATATACAAGTACGAGTACAAAGACAAATACAAAGGCCATGAATACGAATACAGGTCATGAATACGAGTACAAGTTGAAGTACATTTTAAAATTGATTGAATACCAGTATGATAATAACAAGTTAAACTTAAACATGTACAAGTATGTGTGGAAGTATACATGTACATTCTTGAATCCAACTTAATACTTTTTGTAAGTTAATTTTCAGTCCCCATTGTCTGTATCTGTCGTAAGGGTTGTGAACCTTCTTTCATCTTTTAACACAAAATTCAAAGTAGGGATTTTTTCTGCAATTGAAGATCCCAAACTAATATTTCTGCATTAATAGCTGCAATAAAGCTTTATTAATTTAAATATCTTTAGGAAGTAAGTTTAAACTGATATTTGCTCAGAGTGAAAAGATTAAGATACCTGTCAGATGACAAAGTATAGAAAATGAAAGACTTTGAACATAAGCATTGCTTGTCTATTCTTTTAGTATGTTTTAAAGAAAAATAATAGTAGTTATTGCAGAATACCCCGCAACCTCTAGATCAACCTCGCAGTATGCTTCGGGCTCGTGTAAAAAAACCAAGAAAGCGTCAACAGCGTCATTGTACTGTATACATATTATACCAGTGACACTCACCTACAGCGCGTAATATTTTGAGTATTTTTAATTCGTAGACTTTGCGCACGATAGGAAACCAAGGCAGAATGTTTTTCTTCAGGTATTTGAATGGCGTTTATGTTGCCAAAAAAGTTAAAAGTTGAAATGATTATTTAATTTCGCAAGGTACAAAAAGTACATTTTTGTCGTTTTCTCTTGGCCTAGGCCCGAGTACCGAGTAGTACACTGTACAGTGATATGCCATGTCCCGCTAAACAAAAATATAATTCTGTCGAGAATAAAGTATATTTAAGACTGAAAAAAGGTCTCTTGCAGGATACATATCAAACTAGAAGTTAATACTTACATTATTGATAATTCTTTGCTATCAATAGTATCGTAATCGAATTTTCTCTTGGAGAAAAAACGCAACTACTCAGCCATGGTAGCCTCGCGATTTAGCGTGACAAACACATAGCTGGTACGTATTAGTGGCTTCCCGCAACAAAACAATTTGTCGCATGACTGTGTAAAAACCTTTTGAATTATGAATTTCGCTGTTCAAAATGATTTTTTCCCAAAGTTTTAGGGAAGATAGTCTGAAACTTTGTATGTAGGTTCCAAAATTCATAACATAAAAGATTTAAATTTACAACAAAAAACGTTGGAATATTCCTTGAAGGTTGTAGGCTTTGGAAATTAAATAACCGAGTTAAAGAATTTAAGAATTAAATTGCAAAGTTTAAGCTGTTTAGAGAGCTTAGACTACATGGCATAATATGATTTGATTGAATTGATCACATGGTTATACTTATTCTTATTATAATTTTTCTTGTTATATTAAAATATTGCTATACTATTGTGAAACTTATTATCTTTAACTAATCTTTATCTCATTAAGTAAAAGGGTAGGTGTCGTATTACTTCCTACATAGGCTAACAGTTTCCTGTTATTCAGTCGATTCGTACCGCCGA
Organism: Chiridota heheva; assembly: GCA_020152595.1. NCBI lineage: Eukaryota > Metazoa > Echinodermata > Holothuroidea > Apodida > Chiridotidae > Chiridota > Chiridota heheva. The sequence goes on from JAIGNY010002309.1 coordinate 7,959, forward strand.
TCGGGGGACTCAATAATTCCCCCGATCGGGATAGTCAAGCATGCGCACTGAGCTTACAGTGATATATGGAAGCAGCCAATTTTATTGTGAAGTTTCATTCATAGACGCTTATCAGTCGTTTCGATAAAGGTTTGTAACAAATTTTGCTATTCCGCGGAAGTAAAACAACTTCTAGAAGCTCCTTGCTATCACGCAGTTATTGCTAAATAATTTTCACAAATTCCCAAGGTATTTCTCATAATTTCAGAAAGCCTTGTTAAAGTGCGACTGCTAAACGGTTACACATAATAAGAATTTATCATTTTTCTTCAAATTTCTCGGAAACCGCACGGTGAATTTTAAAAGCGCACTGTAAAAAGATCATGCATATGCCATTACTTCAAATCGTGCAGAAAAACTTAAACCTTTCGCAGTGGTTGAGTTCCCCGGGCTCGAAATGTGTCTGATTTTTATGTTATTTCTATACAAAATTCGAATTTGGATAGATACATTGTCGGATACTTCTGTAAGTGATTGATCGGGTACGAACCGGACTATTATTGGGTGGGGTGCCCGTTTTACATGTACATAGCTATACTACCGTGTTCTATGCTGTAGGCTAGTTAGTGACTTTTTTTTTATAGTTCCTTCTATTAGTGTGGGAATATGTATGTACAATTTTACGTGTAATTTATAATGTAAGATTCTGAAATGTAAGTTAAGGGAATATCATTGTAATATCTCCGCACTGTATTGGTACTCAACACCTAATGTAGTGAATATTAAAAAAGCTTAATACAATTTTGTATGCTGTTTATGAATTACTATTGTGTATGCTTCATATATGTACTCAGTATGTTAATCAGCTAGCACATGCTATTTCAATGTTAGTTGTGCTAGTTTAATTAAAAAAAAAAATTGCAATAAAAGCAAACAAAAAAACAAAAAACTAATGTACTCGTTCATACCGTGGCTCTGAAGGGGATTTTAAGTTCACAACTTAACGAGTTCACGAGTTTTTTGTCACGAATTCACGAGGTTATTGTCACGAGTTCACAAGTTCACTAGTATAAAGTATCGGGCCTTTGGTCGAGTGCGCACCAAACGTAAGTTTCGTCATCCTTCAGACGTCAATACGACCACCCACGCGTGAACGTACCGTGGCTCTGAAGGGACATTTCGAGTTCACGAGTTCACAAGATTTTCGTCACGAATTCACGACTTAACGAGTTTACCAGTTTTTTTTATTACGAATTCACAAGTTCACGAGTTTTCATCACGAATTCACGAGTTATTCATTATCGTGAACTCGTGATGAAAATCTGGTGAACTCGTTATATCGTGAACTTGTGAATTCGTGACAAATTTGGGAAGTCGTGATGAAAAACCCGTGAAGTCGTCAACTCGTGACGAAAAACCTGTGAAGAAAAAGTACTGTTGAGTTATAAATATCCAGCTTTATTTTACATTATCAAACTATATTCCAGTGAAAAAAATCTTTCTTTTATTCATCATCAATCCCCTCCTTCCCCATCCCCTTTTACAAACTGATGAATAAATTAGCATCAGCTGTGCCTTGTCTAGGCTGTAAAAATGGTGTAAGATGCTGCCTTCGCCCCTGGATCCTTCCCAAGGTTGTCGATTTTTTATTTCTAATTAATTCAAAGTTTCCATCATTTTAAAGCCGTTCAGTTGGGGTTATCAAAAAAAAAAAAAAATCATAGCTTGCTGCCGAGGGTTTTGTCTCATGACCCGCCTACCAGGGATTCGCCCTGGACCCCACGGACCTTTAGGCGGGCCCTGGACCTACACGCCGCCGCTTGGCGCTTGGAGTGGTGCTGACGTGCCAATAGTTTTCAATTTTTGCAATCTTCATCCCCTCCACTTTTCAAAATCTACGCCATTAAAAGATTAACGAAAAGTCAAATTTTAAGTTAATTATATGAATGAAAATTTTACACAAATTTCTTTATGTAATTTAATCATCACAAATTTTAAAATCGCCAAGAGATGACCTTTTTGTTATATTGACACTAGTTTGTATTGCAAAATTGTAAACAAAA
>JAIGNY010002309.1:15000-16693 GCA_020152595.1 Chiridota heheva
ATATGAATGGTACCGAGATTACTGGTATCGTAATAGTACCTGAATGACTGGTATGAATGGTACCGGGATGACTGGTATATGAGGGGTACCTGGACGACTTGTATATGATTGGTACCTGGATGACTAGTATGATTGGTACCTGAATGATTGGTACGAATGGTACCTTGATGACTGGTATATGAATGTTACCGGGATGACTGGTATCTGAATGGTATCCGGATGACTGTATTCGAATGGTACCCGGATGATTGGTATATGAATGGTACCCGAATGGCATATATGAATGGTACCTGGATGAATGGTAAATGAAGGGGACCTGGATGACTGGTATATGACTGGCACCTTGATGAATGGTATATGAATGGCACCTTGATGAATGGTATGTGAATGGCACCTTTATGAATGGTATATAAATACGGACTTGCTCACGTGTAGTATAGCGCAAAGGTTCGTTTTCACTCCTCAAGATGACGTCTTCTCCCGGATGTGACGCAGCGCCTTGGATGGATGTATCTAATTGATTGAAAAGTTGTCGAACAATAGAGTGACGGTGAAGCCAACGTGCGTATAGCATTAAATCGAACAATACGCGCATATACTGACGAACATTTTAAAAATAGCAGTGCCAGCGCACTCGGGTGATAAGCGTTCACGCGTTTCCTATAGCGATGGATTTGCGAAATATTCACATTTTTTCCGTAATTGAGATATTTTTTAAGTACAACATTTTCATCATTTCACTTGTAACGTAGTTTAAAAGATACTTACAAGTTTCAAGACGCAAATGAAATCAAAATCATAGCTCGTAAGTACTTTTGCCAGTTTTGAGAAGGGTTTTTATATCATGTTTATGTTCTGTTGTTGTCTGAGTGGTTTTCAGCGTTACGAGTTTATTATGCGTTGTCTCACTCAGTATGCAAGTATTGCCTTACATGTAGTGCCCCACTAAGTGAGGTGTTTATCTCACTGCTATAACATGGGCTATCAGATGAGCATGGTGCGGGTAGGATTCGGATATGCATTGTGATAGCAATGCTAAACCAGTGCTTTTATTTCAATTTACAACAGGCCAAACCACTGTTCATTAACGTATGTTCAAGCCATATAGGGAGATGATGTCCTTTATGTAAATGAGATGGTCTGTAAAATGTCATTACAGACCTTTATGTAAAATATCAAGGAAGTTAATACCTGCTCATTTTATTTAGTACTAACTTAATATTTCGAAAAGTTTCACTGATTTGCTCATCTTCAAATCTTATTTGGATTATTTTCTTTTCCCCGTCGTTTGGACGCGGAGATTAAGGTTCTCGACTCAAGACCTCACCTGCTTTCAGATAAAGCCGAAGATGGCACCTTCAGTAAAGACAAATAGCGACTGCGAATAAAGAGACCATGTCTCGACGAAAGGTAATTATTCAGATTTTGTTTAATTGAGCGTACACCATACCTGCCAGTCTGCAGGTCCGCCAAGAGAATTGTGAGGCCCTGGAAAATAAGTGTGACCTTGGATATAGTTGTGATTATAGTTGTGACCCTGCAGAAATAGTTGTGACTCTCTATATAGTTGTGACTCTGATACAGTTGTGACCCTGTATATAAAGTTGTGACCCTGCATATCAAGTTGTGACCCTGCATATCAAGTTGTGACCCTGCATATAGTTGTGACCTGGTGACCCTGCATATAATTGTG
>JAIGNY010002310.1:0-16696 GCA_020152595.1 Chiridota heheva
AGAACAGGTAAAATACAACAATACACAACTGTGCTTGAGCTTGAAAATTCTTCAATCGATTTCAAGCACTCATCAAGATACTGTAGTAAGCCTGCAAACCAGACATACCTCAAGTGAGCCTCAGCCTTCAACAAAGTTATTTTCTTCACTTTCTTCTACTGTTGTATAATGTTTTGGTGCAGTATTGATGCTTATATGTGTGCAGTTATACAATTTATTGTTTTGGTTGTTGAAGCATTTATCTAAATTTCTTCCAAATGACAACACTGTTTTACAGTCCACCACTCTTTGAGGTAATGTATTTCAAACATCACCTATCCAATTTTTGAATGAGTTTTGTTTAATCTGAAAGTTGTGATTCTTTGCTTGTATAACTTTTTGTTGTGTCCCCATGTTACACCAATTTCTCTGAATTCAAACATATCACATAACTCGGGGTCATATTTATGTGTTATGATCTTGTAAGGCTCTATGAGATCTCCTCGGTGACTCCTGTGGGTGAGTAATGGTAGGTTTAACTTTTCCTTTATTAGTAAACAAAATGGTTTGCTGTTTACACCCAGAATTGGCTTCTCACTATACCTAGAAACATTTTGAAGCAGAACACAATGCCTTAAACACTCAGAATAGGGCATTAGTCTGGTTGCAAATAGCAAAAAGATGCTTCTAAATCGATTTGCTAAACATTTTGGGTACAAGCTGGAAACAGGTCCATATAGATAAAATAGGTATAGGAGATAACAAAAATACCTGTTTCCAATTTTTCTTTTCTTTTTTTGGCCGCCATTTTGAATTTCAAAATGGTCGCCTTATTGAACATAGTATATATAAATTCTCATAACTTTTATGTTAGATACAGGACTATTGTAGGTATTATGTTAGCTTTTTTATGGTAGATGACTTTATAAGACAATTTTAGATGTTTCTCATTAATTTAAAAATGGCAATCAGCTAAAAAAACAAAATGGCGATTAAGAAAATCAAAATGGCAGCTATAATAAATTGTCAAAAATAATATATTTTTAAATTTTACTTCTAACTGAACAATTCTCCAAACAATTTGATTAACTCCTAAGTTTGCAACATTTTGATAGTTTTATATCAGATGCATCTGGCAACGATGTGACAGAAATTTTAGCACTGCTGCAGTAATATATGTCACACGCATGTACTCTCAAGATTAATGCAAAATAGAGGTAAGATATCTGCATTTTTAAAGATAGGTGCGAGGCTAGGTTTATTAAACATGTCAAATGAATATAGAAAATATGTGTTATGTATGTTCAGATCGAAATTATCCGCTAACAAAGTAAAACATCATGTTCAGTGTTACTGTTGTACCTACAAATATCAGTTCTACGACAAATGTAAAATACTTAAGAATATAATTGTATTCATATAAATTTGCATTAAGTAGGAGATTACCATCAAATGCATGCCTGACGTTACCTTAAGATAATAATCCGAGACCTTACTACAATTCAATTCAATCTGACAATGTTATATTTACTAGCAAACTTCCAGCAATGAGTATACACCTTAGAAATTGTACATGGCCGTTTGTTTGAACATGTTTTCAAAATACCTGACATTTGGTTAGTATCTTACTTTAACAAAGGCTTCATGGAGGGGAGGGACTGAGTGTATGTTATAGATAGAGGAAACGACTGGGCAATAACAACTTGTATTTGTCTGAAATTTGTATCCCTGTCCTCCTTTTAAGTTTTGTTCTAATGAGCTTTTCAAAATCTTTTTAATACCACTCAATTTTGTATTGGTCTAACCCATGGACCTTGTTAAATCTTATGATTGCATATGTATCCTACATTTGACAAAATACATCAGTTTGGTTTCTTACAAAGGGAGTAAAACATCTTTTAACTTTCCCTCCAAGATTATCAAGATGGAGTCTGCAGCTTTAATCAGAAAAAGAGTGACAGAGACTGAAATTGAGTGGGGAAATTGCATCTTGTGTCAAGAGGTTAGGTTCCCTAAGAAAAAACATCTTTTGTCGTCGGCTACACCAGAAGGAATTGCCCGAGTAATTGAAAGTGCCCTGAAAGAGAGAAATACAATGACACTAAGTTTATAGACGCACTAGACCGTTTGAAAATAGTCAACCTACGGAAACTGACAAAAATGTTTTTTGGCATAGACCCTGCTATAGCGTATTTACAAACCAAGCTCACATAAATCGTCTCAAGAGCAAAGGTCAGCGAAATATTACCATTTCATCTAGAGAGTCAACTCCCCTGGAAGATGAAACTAATCTGAAAAATTCATCAAGATCGAGAAGATCATCGCTGCCTTCTGTAGACTGGAACAAGTGCATGTACTGCCAGGATGATATACCTTACTCTCATTTACGTAAAGTTCAGACTTTCCCAACATCAGAAAAGTCCTGACCTCGCTCAGTTTGATAGCGTAATGAGACACAGATTAGCTGGAGTACATGATCTTATAGCTGCAGAGGCCAAGTATCATTTGAAATGTTATACATGTTTTTTGAAGAAGTACAGTAAGCTTAAAGAAAACCAAGATAACATTCCAGAAACAATTTGCTTTGAAAATGTAATGGCTGATTTTGAAAAAGGTGTTGCTGAAGGACACATTTATACATTAACAAGCATTTGGGAACAATATTCTAATATGCTTCTCACAGATTTTGCAATGGTTTCAAGGGTTTACAGAAGTAATAGGTTCAAGGAGAAAATACAGAGGTATCTTGGTGATAATGTGATTTTGTTCAACCTTTGTGTACTACAGATCCGCAGCTAGTATGTCCTTCTGTGGCTCAAGATATGGCTATGGAAAAATTTGTAGAAGATATGACAGAGGTGCAAGGAATAGATGTTTGTGAGGCTTCTATGAGTAACCAAGTAGAAAATGACGACACTGATATTTTGCCGGGATTTTTAAAGTGGCTGTAAAACTACGCGGGACATTGAAGCTACAGCTAGTCATGACTTCGTTGGAGGAATTGATGAGGAACATGCGCAGATGGTAGTGCCAGATAATCTTTACTTTCTTATTCGTCTTCTCTGCAATGAAGATGTATTTGATGTTGAAAATGAGAGTCAAAAGGAGAATGCTCTTAGAACGAAAATTCTCAGTATTTGTCAAGACATCATTTTTCTTGCTTCTGGAGGGCAGAAACTAACACCAAAGCATATTGGTCTTGGCGTTACTATTCACCAGGCCACGAGGTCAAAAGGGCTCATAAAACTTCTCCATGCGGCAGGTCATTCTATCAGCTATGAGCATGTTATTCAGATTGACAAAGCCATTGCCGATGATGCTCTTCAGCGTCACAATGACCATGGAAAAGTGATGATACCACGTAATTTTACCACTTGGGAAAATTGTGGATATGTCCGTTATGCAGACGACAATATCGATATCAATGAAGAAACACTCAGTGGTATGGACACTTTTCATGCAACACAATATGTGGCTCTTCAAAAAAGCACCAAATGAGCCAAAAGAGAAATAAATGTTAAGCTAAGATCCAACAGATCCAAAACAAGTCTTCCATCAGAAATGAGTGAGCTTCAAAACTCAAACATGCTTGCAGCCAAACTAGAACCAGTGATGCCGAAAGATGTACAGCTCACTTGGTACGACCCAGACAAGGAAATGATAGCCAAAGCATTCTGCATGGACATGACATGGATTCTTTTGCGACAAGAAAATCAGGAAAACCAACAAGTACCTGCCTGGAGTGGATTCAACCAGAAAGTGTCAAAGAATGATTTGCCACAAACTGAAGTTGGGCCTTTTCCAATAATTAATGCTCCTGCTCATGACTATGACACAATTTGGACAGTGATGAAAAATGTCAAGCAATGACAAAGAAGCTAAATGCAACATACACAGTAATTACCTTTGATGAAGCACTCTACAACAAAGCTAAAATGCTTCAATGGGAGAAGTTGGAAGATTGCAAAGATTTTGTTATCATGTTAGGAGGCTTCACACACAGATGAATTTTTCAAAAGTGATTGGTCAGTTCATGCAAGGAGCTGGTCTCAATGATATATGGGTAGAGAGTGGAGTATTTGGAGAAAACACAGCGGAGAATATTCTCAAAGGAAAAGTGTGGAACAAAGTTAAACGTGCACATAAACTTACACTTGAAGCACTTTGGACAATTCTTTGGCCAAAGTTTATTGTTTGGGCACAAGAGAATGAGAAGGAGTTAGGAAGCAAGTTGAGAGAAACAGCAGGGAAGATTATTGAAGGGTTTTCCAAAGATGATGATGAGCAGATATAATCGACACTGGCATTATTCATTGAAGATATTGTACCCATATTAACACTTCTTGATGAATTTGATGCTGACCACAAGGACCTAACAACATTCCAATTTTGGAGGAAGTATATGCATCTTGTTACTATTCTTCTGAGATTTACCCGTGCTCTTTGAGATGGAGACTGGGCGCTGTACCTTATCGCTAGCTGAAATGTTACCCTGGTTTGCTCTCTTTGAACATGTTAATTACACCAGGTGGGGTGTAATTTTTCTAGCAGATATGAAGATGCTACAGGAGACAGCACCAGAGGTTTACCAAGGCTTTGCAGATGGTGACTTCGATACTAAAGAAACTTCACAAAGATTCAATCAAATCCCTGATGACCAAGCACTTGAGCATATCAACAAACGGGCAAAGTTGCGGTGGTTTAGTTGGCATCACCCGCACAGATTCAGCACGAGAACGTTGGTGTCTTACATACAATAACGGGCTCAGCTCAAGACACAAAGAAAATGTATCATGTGACGAGTGAGACGGATTTGCAACATAAAGATCTGGGACCTAAGCGAATGGAAAGAGATCAGAAAGATATCACAAAACTAGTTCAAGAATTTGAACGCTTTGATGTATTTTCCAATGATTAAATCAGACCTGATATCAATCACCACAGGAGATGTTGCTAGTACTGATGTGAAGAATGACTTTGTGAAAGCAGAGAAAACAGGAAAGAAGTTAATACACGACTTTGTGAATGACAGACTCATCAAAAAGACAACAAAAGTCCATGATAAAATCAAAAGACAGAAACTTAACACGTTTGGTACAATGTACAGTCATACTGTAAATGTGGATAAAGTAAAACAACCACTACCAAGGCACGCATCAATCTTTTTACGTCAAGTGATTGTTGCATTAGGCTGGACGTGAAGTTGATATAGATGGGTTGCTGGAACGTGAACTCTCACCTGTGCCTTTATCAATAGCAACTGTTGATGAAAAGCTGAGATATCCATCAAGTAAATCAGATCTAGGCAAAATTCTAGATCAAGGTAAAGCACAGAATCTACCACCAGTCAGCAACAGTCCTACATGTACTATTGTGGATGCTATGGCAGTAATTCAGTCTCTTGGCAATCATATAGGAGCAAAACCTTTGGTGAATGGTGTGACAACTTTCAAAAGTCAATTTACAAACATTTTTCTGAGACATGCAACAGGGTGGACATTGTTTTTGATCGATATCTGGACAACTCCATTAAAGGTGGTACACGAAACAAGCGTGCAAGTGGAAAAAACAAGGGGATAGAAACCAGAGTAACCAGCAGAGATCAGAAAATTGGCAGCTGGGAAAGATTCATTACACTTGGGAAAAACTAAGAAAGTCTTGCAAACTTTCTCTGCACACAAATGATAAATCATCCCTGTGAAGATCCCAACAAGGAGCTGGTTCTTGGCGGTGGTTTCTCAAACTCAGATGAGGCATGGTCTTCGTCTGGCAGAGATGTGTCAAATCTGCGATCAAAGCACGAGGAGGCTGACACGGTATCCTACTTCATGCTCAAGATGCAAAGAACTCAGGATTTCAACTACTTAATATTGTATGCCGTGATACTGATGTGTTGGTGCTTCTTGTATATCATATGCCCAACCTATGTCAACAAGTGTGGATGCAAGGGGGGAGAGCAAAAAAGCAATCTTTCATTCCTGTTCATCATATCCAAATTGATGACAAGGCAAGAGCATCATTGCTTGCATTTCATGCCCTTACAGGCAGTGACACAACGAGCCAATTTGCTGGAATAGGCAAAAAATCGGCGTGGAAGGAATTTGTAAAGCACCCACATCTGCTTGAGCGGTTAGGTGAAGCTCAAGTTCCTGATAAAAAGGCTATGTCTGATGCGGAAGCATTTGTTTGCAAATTGTATGATCCATCTACTGAATCAAGTAAAATACAAGAAATCAGAAGTGCATTTTTTCACAAGGTGAAAAAAAGTGTTGAGACACTACCACCTACTGCAGATGCTCTACATCTGCACATTAGAAGAGCCCATTACCAGACATGTGTATGGAAGATGGCTCTTGAACAAAATCCATCACTACCATCTCCAGAGGAGAGCGGCTGGTTTCTTAGTACAGATGGAATCCTGAAACCGCGCCTTCTCACAGTGGACTCAATGCTAGAAACGTGGCCAGAACTTATAGCATGCAGTTGTCCTCTCCAGGGTTTGCGGTGTGCAACACGCAGATGCAAGTGTACTTCCATGAAAGTTCCCTGCACTCGAGGATGTTCATGCACAGAGTACTGCGAAATCCACAATCTTTGCCTTTTAATATACTATGATGCAGTCATTTCTCAAATATACCTTGTATGAGTTTTTGTTTTCATATCGTGAGCAAGCTATGTTTTCCTTTAAATAATCTCAAGTTGAACAGTTGAAGTCAGCTTCCAGCAATGGTGTTTGGGAAATAATTTATGAAAGCTATCCATTTCAAAATCAAATATGGCGCCATTCCGCCATTTTGGAACTAAAAATGGCCACCAACATCAAATTTATCCGAATAATTAAATCACCAGGTTTTATTTTACTTTGAATCAAATTTACATACACCCCCTTAATTTTCTTTCAATATACTGAGAAGTTCAAGATATACTGAATGGAACAACTTTTTGATGTTTTGTCTAAAGTTCAAGTAGAAACAAACCTTTGGGGCCATTTTGAAAACAAAGATGACAAGGTTTCCAAAAAATTCTGAATGATACACGCTTTATTTTATTTCAGAACAGCTGTGAATGAACTATTATCTATCATCATCTTTAAACTTAAAAGTTACTGTGAAAATATGTTCTGTTTAAATTATCTGGAAAATGGCGCCATTTTGAATTTCAGTATGGCTGCCAACTGCTAAACATATATATTCTTGTTAAGACTTTTTATTCCATATAAGATCAACATTTTACCAGTTATTCAATGTGAACCTTACCTAAAACATGCCAAAATACTCATATTGAAATAAAATATGCTCTATTTTATGCCATTTTGAAATTCAAAATGGCGGCCACCTCAAGGATTTTTTTTGTGGAAACAGGTTTTTAGACTCTTATACAGCTAAACTATTAATTAAAATCATTTCCCGACTTGTACCCAAAATGTTTAGCACTTGTCATTTTTTGGCCATTTGCAACCAGACTACATGACTCTGTCCCCTAACCATTGCAATAATACATTTGAGATCACATATCCATTGTTTTTTGCTTATTGTTTTCATCTCTGAGATTTAAAGTGAGAAATCAATGATGTTACAGTGACTGTTAGGTTGAATGGAGGTTGGCAGTAGTAGGGGTAGGTGGGTGGGTGAGCCACTAAAAATTATGAATTTATAAGGGTTTCAATTGCAAACTCCCTACAAGCTCATGGCAAGTTTGTTTCTTGCATATTGAAACAAATATACAGACAAACACAGCCCCTTTCCACATTGGATTTCATAAGTATGAAAATAAAGGAACATTGCTTTGTGGAATGTGAAGTTATATACGGTCGTTTGAATCTGTGTCCCCAGGTCTTTTTTTTTTATGAATGTTACAACTTTATGCAGGACTTATCATTCAAAACTGCAGCATTGATTCATTTTGATAAGAACACACATCGCTACACGCTAGATTTCATGGGAAGATAAACAATGAATACGTAATTCTTTAGTCTTTTAAATGCAAACATATACATAAAAGCACTTCACACTTCAAGAAAAATTGTTTATCGATGATTAATAATGAATGGAAGACGCTGTTTTTATAAAGCTAATTTTATCTCAAAAAAAAAACCAATTCATAGAGATCAGATTGCATATTTATAGCATGGAAGGTAAAGTATAACTTGAAGTAAATACATGTACCTATCTAATGAGATGGAATCAGCCATGCTGTCGTAGGTAACAATTCCAGCAGAATAAGTCTGAATAAATACCAGCCAGATGAGCAAATTCCACATGATGGGGTATCATCAAATTGAGGGAAATCACCCTTTAACATACATAACATTTGGTTCGCTTTAATCCTAGGTTTAGAGTGAAAATATTCATGAACAAAAAACAGATGAATGACTCAAAGGCATTTCCGTCACGATACTTTATCTCTACATGTCCATAATTTTCCATCAAACTGATCTGTGCTCTTTAATTTGTTTGTTTTGAAATACAAAGTAAAAACCTGTTCAATTTCTATGGAGTATTTGCATCGGTATAACCCGTGCATTAAATCCCGTTAATGCATGACCATGATTATTTGGTTTATTCCATTTTCAAAACAGGTAATTTTTTTGTTAAAGCAATACAATTTATGCAAACTTTTCTCATTTTTCATTCTTTTTAGTTTTTGTTTTTTTATGCATTTTAAACAATGGTACACCATTTTTTTTTAGAAGATTAACGTTTTGTCTTCGTGTTTATATGCATATGTAATGCACAGTTCAAAGAACTTTCACTCATAAATGACTCTTCTAATAGTTGGACCATTCCACTCAAGCCAGAGTCCTTTGCCCTAGTTGTGCATTAAATACGCATGTGAACACTCTACTTTAACATTAATCTTGAATTACTTCAACAATTTTTTGAATGACTGATGAGATTTGCTGGCACATCAAGAGCAAAGATTATATTGTGCCAGAGAAGTTCAATTATTTGAAGCCAAAACTAAGCATAAGTGAGAGGTACCAGGTTCGACTCCCATCAGGAGTGCTGCATTGTGTCCTTGAGCATGACAGCCTACTTGCTCTGTAAGGCTGTAAAATGAGTAACAGCACTGCTAAGGAGTTATCTTGCAATGGACTGGCGTCTTTTCATCCACTTATGACAAGGAAACCGGAATAAGCACCAGCCTAATGGGCCTTCATGGCTCGAATATGGATTTAACTTAACATAAAGCAAAGCAACAAACATCCATTTTTTATAAACACTTTTTTTCTTCAATGTTAATTAGATTATAATGTTAGTTCAAAGTGCATGCAGTGACGACACTACTTAGTATGTAGGTGACATATTGTTGACAGAAGAAAATAATAAGTACTTTGTAGATGAAATCATTGACAAATGGAGTGATGTGCTCCTTTGCTACTGTAGGTCAAATAACCAAGACAAGCTGAAACATTTCAGTGACAAATGGAGTGATGTGCTCCTTTGCTAGGTCAAAGAACCAACACAAGCTGAAACATTTCAGTGACAAATGGAGTGATGTGCTCCTTTGCTAGGTCAAAGAACCATGACAAGCTGAAACATTTCAGTGACAAATGGAGTGATGTGCGCCTTTGCTAGGTCAAAGAATCAAGACAAGCTGAAACATTTCAGTGACAAATGGAGTGATGTGCTCCTTTGCTAGGTCAAAGAACCAAGACAAGCTGAAACATTTCAGTGACAAATGGAGTGATGTGCTTCTTTGCTAGGTCAAAGAACCAACACAAACTGAAACATTTCAGTGACAAATGGAGTGATGTGCTCCTTTGCTAGGTCAAAGAACCAAGACAAGCTGAAACATTTCAGTGACAAATGGAGTGATGTGCTTCTTTGCTAGGTCAAGGAACCAACACAAACTGAAACATTTCAGTGACAAATGGAGTGATGTGCTTCTTTGCTAGGTCAAATAACCAAGACAAGCTGAAACATTCCAGTGACAAATGGAGTGATGTGCGCCTTTGCTAGGTCAAGGAACCAAGACAAGCTGAAACATTTCAGTGACAAATGGAGTGATGTGCGCCTTTGCTAGGTCAAAGAATCAAGACAAGCTGAAACATTTCAGTGACAAATGGAGTGATGTGATCCTTTGCTAGGTCAAAGAACCAAGACAAGCTGAAACATTTCAGTGACAAATGGAGTGATGTGTTCCTTTGCTAGGTCAAAGAACCAAGACAAGCTGAAACATTTCAGTGACAAATGGAGTGATGTGCTTCTTTGCTAGGTCAAGGAACCAACACAAACTGAAACATTTCAGTGACAAATGGAGTGATGTGCTTCTTTGCTAGGTCTAAGAACCAACACAAACTGAAACATTTCAGTGACAAATGGAGTGATGTGCTTCTTTGCTAGGTCAAAGAACCAAGACAAGCTGAAACATTTCAGTGACAAATGGAGTAATGTGCTCCTTTGCTAGGTCAAAGAACCAAGACAAGCTGAAACATTTCAGTGACAAATGGAGTGATGTGCGCCTTTGCTAGGTCAAAGAACCAAGACAAGCTGAAACATTTCAGTGACAAATGGAGTGATGTGTTCCTTTGCTAGGTCAAAGAACCAAGACAAGCTGAAACATTTCAGTGACAAATGGAGTGATGTGCTTCTTTGCTAGGTCAAAGAATCAACACAAACTGAAACATTTCAGTGACAAATGGAGTGATGTGCTTCTTTGCTAGGTCTAAGAACCAACACAAACTGAAACATTTCAGTGACAAATGGAGTGATGTGCTCCTTTGCTAGGTCAAAGAACCTAGACAAGCTGAAACATTTCAGTGACAAATGGAGTGATGTGCTCCTTTGCTAGGTCAAAGAACCAAGACAAGCTGAAACATTTCAGTGACAAATGGAGTGATGTGCTTCTTTGCTAGGTCAAAGAACCAAGACAAGCTGAAACATTTCAGTGACAAATGGAGTAATGTGCTCCTTTGCTAGGTCAAAGAACCAAGACAAGCTGAAACATTTCAGTGACAAATGGAGTGATGTGCTCCTTTGCTAGGTCAAAGAACCAAGACAAGCTGAAACATTTCAGTGACAAATGGAGTGATGTGCTCCTTTGCTAGGTCAAAAAACCAAGACAAGCTGAATCTTTTCTTATTTGCTAAACTTTGGAGATTTCCTTTAATGGTGGACCAATCAGAAGACCGATATAACTATCAAGCCTGAATGTCACAAATTGATGAAAAAGCCTAAATCATTGGACTAAATGAATTCGTGTCTAATGATAACTTTTAAAATCCTTTCCTCTTGTTTTCCAGATTAATATCACACTTCTACTCTGTTCTATACATTAACAAGAAAAATTACTTTACGATATTATTATCTGAAATAATACAACTTGAACATTTTCAATTCGAATTTTAAGTCTTACTGAATTAAAGATAACTTGATCTTACCACTCCCTAAATGTCCCAAATTGTATTTAAATTCAGTGCCTTCAAAAAATGTTTGTTTGGTTTTGATAGAAAAGGTGTTTGGACAGAAAGAAGCATCACTAAAAACTATACAACCACCAAAATACTCATGAAAACTGGTTATAACTTTATGAATATGCAAATTCATCTCTCAGCGGCTTTTGATACTGTCGATCAGTGTCCTCATTGATGAGCTTCAAAAACAGTTTGCAATCAATGACACTGCATTGAATTGGTTTCATAGCTATCTTAGTGACAGGAAATTAAAAGTGAAAATTAAGAAATGTTTTTCAAAAGAGCAATGCCTTCCATTCTCTGTAACACAAGGAAACAGTGCAGACCTGTGGCATACAATAATATGTATGCTAGCACCCTACAAGGGTATATTGTCACCAATTTCCCAAATGATAAAAGCAGAGTCACAATTATGGGATATGCTGACGACCATTCTTATTATAAGTCATCTTTTCATAAATATGTAGATGATAAGTGCAAAAATGCTATGTTTAATTTAAGGATTTTAAGAAGCCATTTGATTAAACAATCTATAGAGCACTTAGCTCATTCCTGAGTAATTTCCCACCTAGACTACTGTAGCATTGTATTATATGTGTTATCCAAAACATATTTGGCTAACTACAGTGTACAAAGTTTGCTGCAAAACTAATACTGGACAAGAAAAAATATGACAGTGCCACCAAATGCCTCAAAGAGCTTCATTGGTTACCCATCAAATCCAAAATATTGTTTGGACTTTTATACACAAGTTTCAAATGCATACATAACCAGGCTCCCACATATTCAACTTCATAATTTATACGTAAGGATACTAAATATGTGTTAAGATCTTCTGACATCTTCATAATTCCCAAAACCCATAGATAGTCATATGGGGACTGTGCATTTTCCATTGCAGGCCCAAAAGAGCGGAATGCACACCCAACTGATATCATGAATACAGAAACGTATACACGATTTGTGTAAATATGAGTACCGCCACTGCTGGGGAGTTAATCTGCCATGGACTGGCCAGGGGGAGTCATGTACTCTCATCCGACTGCGCCATGGAAACCAGGAATAAGCACCGGCCCAATAATCTTAATGGCTTTGATGGATTTAGCTTTTTATACACTATTTAGAAAGAGACTAAAGATATATCTCTTTCCTAAATCTTTCAAATAAGTATTTATATATATATATATTTTTTTAAATATATTTGTAACGGTATTGAACCAAATTTTGTTAATTTTTTAAGGGTTGTAAAGCACCGCTTATTGCATCTCTGTTTTGTAGAAGCGAGTGCTTTATAAATTAATAATGAAAATAATAATAATGATAATTATTATCATTATCAAATGATATTTCCATTTTGAGAAATATTAACCAGGAAACTTAATTTGTATTCACAATTTCACCTTTGTCTTTCTCACTTCATCAACATATCTTCCAGAACTGGTATAAAAACAAACACATATAATTTTCAGGGACTTTAGATTAATTTTCCTGCTTCCAAGCACATATTGCATGACCAGCAAAATTACATCACAAAACATAATAAATCTTTGCTTGTTACTGTTTAGGCCGGTGATTTTTAATAGGCGGCCTGGAAAATCTGGCCCGCCAGACAATCCAATCTGGCCCGCAAACAATAGTCATTATATAATGCAATACAGTGCATTGCATGTAAGATCATTCCTAATGAGATTGGTAAAAATCGCACAATACTTGTTTATTAATTTTTTTTCCTAGACAGATCAGCTCACTAAAACATCGCGGCTTATCAAATAAAATGCTATCTTTAGTTCCACTAAAAATTGGGTTCGCGGCTTGTCAAAGGAAGGTGGTTAAGAGAACTGCCAACATCAGGTGTACATCCTCCTGATCGCACATGCTCTCAACTTGTTTGTATTCAGGGATTGTTTTGACTGGTTTTGTTTGTCACATGACGCTGGTTTTGCCACGTGATTGGCCCATAGTCTGAAGCTGTTGTGAAATGATGGCCCTTCAAAATTTTTAATTAAGAACCCTTGGTTTAGGCCTTTGCGAATGTTAAGGTGCTATAGAGGGCCACACCACATTGCCCAAAACAGGTTTGTGGCAACAGTTCCTCAGAAACAAGACATAATAAGAGGTTGCTCATTTTATATTTGTCAAAAACGTTTCTTTCTCTTTCCTCAGAAGTCCTTCAAAATTCAGATCAAAGATTTTACACCTCTGGTGGATTTGAAATGCCATTGTCATATGTTGTTGTTGTTGATAAACAAGGTTCAAGTCTGTATCATCTTAAACACAACCATGAAGAGACAGATACACAAATCTGGCTGCGTGTTGCTGATACTTCCTGTTACTTTATTCATTTGTATTCTCTTGACCGAGATGTGGGTGTCATAGGACTGCCTCTTGATTTTCAGGATAAAGATGTATACCTACAATACCAAGTGGGCCCAGAAAATGACAGGTACATTCACATGAATAATCTTCAGCTTGCTTTAAATAATAATTGTTCTTTTTTTATCTTGATCTAGCTACTTCTTTGTTTTATAAATGCATACAGGTCCTAAACATTGCATCTGGGTCCAATTTTGCTTCCTTTTGTGTGAAGAAGAGCAAAGTCACATTTTTCAATGTCTTTTTCCAAAATGCAAATTTCATATGTGGCACAGATTTTCCTGGATGGTTGTTCATGATAGATTATGATGTATGATTGTAGCACACCTTGGTATGTATTCATTTTTCCAGTTGGTTGGATGCGTCTACTTTGCTGCTAACAGAGCTTGTCTGAGTAGGTATGAAGACCGTTTGCATTGTATAATAGTCAGAAAACTGATGATCCTGCTGTGAGTCATCAACACTATAAAAAAAAAAGAATTCGCCATGCAAGATGGAAAGGCACCTATGAGGAATAATTGCTACCATCTGATGAAGCATTAAGGTTACACTGGTTGAGATCTTGCTGGGTGAGTAATGTTTGTAAGTGTCAAGAGGAAATATTTACTTATCCTGACATCTCCCTTTATGGATGAAATATCTCTGATGGGAATGTGACAGTTAGATGGGATTCAGAGGAGATTATATCTGCCATACTCCACCTAACAAGAGGCAGTGGTTGTAAAAAAGTAAGTGCATAGGTAGAATCTGTAAGTGTGTTAAGAAAGGAATTAAATGTAGGCCTGGGTGCACTTGTGTTGATTGCCAGAATACAAATTGTACAAGGACGGGAGTTGTCAAATTTCTAGAGTCAGATGAGGAACAAGAAAAAGAAGTTTATGAGGGTACAGGCTATACTCATAGGTATGATGGTGACACCTTAAGTGATGATGAAAATGTCATATGATTTTTAAGTTTTAAGTCAGTCAATTGCCCCAAAAGTATGTAAGAAATTATTGAAAAAAATCGTAGAGACAAACTCTTTTTCTCTTTCCATTCAATTTTCCTTGCTGTACGATTTTTGTTTGTGTGCCTCTCGTTTTTACCTCAATAAAGATTGTGCCAGTATTAAAAAACCAATCTCATTATGTTTACAACTGGAATTTTAGACAGAAATTTCAAGATTTACATTAAAAATTTGAGCTGTTTAACAACATTGAGTATGCTAAAAAAAAAGATTTTTGCTCAGCTGTAATTACAAAATGAGATGTACAATTTTGAAACTTTCAAGTATTTGGTGTATGCAGAAGACAAACAGAAAACAGATGTCCATAAACCGTTAATATTGCATCTAGAAGAAAGTCAGTAGGTAGTGATAAATCAATGACCCGGCAGGATTAAACCTTCATGTGAATCATATTTTTTTTTTTTTAATTTGAAAAATATGACGTGATTTTAAGTTTGAAGTGGAATTTGAGTAAATGAAAGGAAGGAATATAAGATAATAAAAATGTTATCATGTTGTCTTTTCTCCTTTTTTGTGTGTCCATAAGTTTGAATCAATAATTGTATAATATAATAAAATTTATATTAAAAGATTTTAGCCATTCTTTTATTAGTAGGATGATTAAATGATTTTCACTCATAATAAATGTAACTATTTCAGGATGGGACATTGAAAACTGGTTGTGGCTGTTTTGGGAAAAATTGATATTGGTGACAATCCCAAGGCCAAACTCCAACTTTTAATACCAGTATCCTAAAATCTTTGGTCAGTAGGTGGGAATTATTTTGCCAACTTTGCTGACTGAAGATATACTTGCCAAGGAAAAAATGCATATTCCAGATCCACAATATTGGGGTTAAGATTTTATTTAGAGCCCTATTTATCTGTTTTTCCAAATATCAATGTTGTTTATTGGTTACTACTTTTGTCTTAGGGTGGGGCTGCAACTGAAAAGTCTTATTTTGGTTTTAAATTAAGTATTCTATAATTTATCCTGCTCGCAGTATGAATTTATCACAGGAAGCACCATTTATCCGCTCTACTCCAAAGCCATTTCCCTTCCTCTTTCATTTGTATACTGTACTCCCCACCCTCACATCATCTCCTTTCCCACATTCATACCTACTGTATTTGTGCTGGTGCAAATTGATGTCTATGTTTGAAGACCTGTTCAGCCAATGAGGATATAACATGAGTTTGCAGAAGCAGAGTTCCACGGATTCAAGCAACATTGACACTTGAAGTTTACTTGACTTAAACGAATTTCCGCACTGAAAATGACAAACTACTGACAATTTTATATACCATACTACATTGATTTCACACCAAAATGTGGAATTTACTCTTTTGAGTTTCACAGGTTAAGAGTGGATGAGGAATGATTAATGTATTTCTGTCTCGAGCAAACTGAAGAAGGACAAACTTTGTTCATGGCAGCAATTATCAATAAGGTGGCCCACTCCACTGTTTCTCTCTGTCATATAAAACACAGTCTCAAATCACAGTATTGAGACTGCATTACTTAAAGTGCAAAATGACATTCTTGCAGCAATGAATAAAGGTAGACTTGTTGCCCTTGTCCTTCTTGATTTATCCGCTGCCTTCGACTTTGTGGATCATTGCCTATTAATCAATCATCTTCAAAATATTGGTTTTAATGGAACTATATTACAATGCTCATGTCCTATCTAACTAACAGATCACAATGTGTACAAATTAATGATAAAACTTCTTCACCATCTAAGCTTGTATATGGTGTGCTGCAGGGAAGTGTACTCGGTCCGATTTTGTTTTCCATTTATACTAGTTCTATTGGTAAAATTATATGTAAATATGATCTTCATTACCACTTGTATGCCGATGACACACAATTATATATTTCGTTTAATCCTAATCAAGCTGAAGCAAATATTGCACTACATAAGCTTGAATCATGTATCATT
>JAIGNY010002318.1:0-25000 GCA_020152595.1 Chiridota heheva
ATCTGTAATGCTATCGATAACACACGTGTGGGGGTCCCTATGTTCGGTCCGGCGGATGTGTGATCGATAACATCTCATATTTCATAACATTCTGTTTTATTTCATTCCTAACATATCCAATGGTTTTTAAGTCACACAATTACAGGAAACTTAGACAAGATAGAATACAAAAGGACTTTGAGGAATCTGAGGTTGCTATGCCACAGGTCTGCTTTCTACACAATTGATACCAAACCTTAAACTTAAAGGTCATCATTAGTAGTAAGGGGCCGCTATACAGGTAGTGACCAATCACTACCTGTATAGCGGCCCCTGAGATTTTCCAGGTCATCGGGTTGCCGTCACAAGATATTCTCGACGACTAAGCTTCTGATTGGTCACTACCTGTATAGCGGCCCTGAGATTTTCCAGATCATCGGATTGCCGTCACAGGATATTCTCGACGGCGGAGCTTCTGATTGGTCACTACCTGTATAGTGGCCCCTGAGATTTTTCCATCTGGGTCATCGGATTGCGTCACAAGATATTTTCGATTGTTCTGCAGAGTCCTTTTAACGAGGTGTATAGCTTTTCCTGACTGGGTATGCCAGGTGATTGTAGGGTAAAAGTACCTGCCCCAACCAACGCAGGATACCGTAGGAGGCAAGCCATGGTGGCTCTTTTCCCTCCTTCCGCCCTCATTAGGGTTTCATCGGATCTTGAGTTACGAATGTTGGCATTAGCAGTGTGGTCTAATTGAATCACCCGATTGTCGATGACGAACCTGTCCGTTTCATGTAAGGGGACTTGTGGGATGAAAGGTTTAATGCTCGTACGGGAGGGTTGTGAGATCGAGCTGAATGACGCGTTTTGTATAGATCAGTCGATATTCCAATACCTTGCTTCGCAGAGTCCTTTTAACGAGGTGTATAGTTCATTTGCAATGCTGGCTTCTGATTGGTCGGGGCCCGTCTGTAGAGTGATCTCTGAGATTTTCCCGGTCATAGGATTGCGTCACAAGATATTCTCGATTGTTCCGCAGAGTCCTTTCAACGAAGTGTATAGCTTTTCCTGACTGGGTGTTTGAGGTGGGGTATCATAGTACTCATTGTCGCCCATTTCAAAAGAATAAACCCTGATAATCTGTTGATTAGAAGCTTAGATTTGTCAAAGAGTTTAAACTGTAAAAATAATATAGATAAATCGCCATATCACGATTATCGATAATATCGGGATAATATGTCACAATTTACCGATTTACGTCATTCGAGAAGACATTGTACTTGACAATTGAGAAACAGGAAATTTGTCATGTTTAAGAACATGTTTTTAAAAATAAGTAAGATTCGAGCGACAATATTTTTGTAAACGGTATTATTTGAGAAGAGGTTTTTTTGAAAACGTGTACGAATTGAGAACGAAAATATTTCCAAATCCCATAGACTTTATACAGGGCGTCAAGTTTGAGAAGGCATTTTTCGTTTTGACGTGTACTTCAGTTTTTGAAATTCCTCGAGCGATCTTTTTTCTCAACCATCAACTTTTGAGAGGATAATTTAAAGAAAAAAATAGTAAAAAACGAGGAAAATGGGTTAGAAAGCGAGGGGCTTCATTGCGTACACGCGATAATGACGTCATTACCTTGAGAATGGGACAAAAGTATCTATGACGTTATGAAATGTAGATGTGTATTATGTTGTATGTGAACATCGACCAGTCTAGGACTGTCCAGAGAGAACCGCCATGACGACGGAACGTCGACGAACCTTGCGCCGTGCCAAAGCACTACTTAAACCCGATTTCGCCAGAGTTATATTGCCCTATGAGAGGTTGACGAAAACACAGTCGCTACCCCCGTCTAACTCAGGCAACTCTAGCGTATCAAGGGTAAGCAAGGTGTGTTTTCTTCCTTGTGAATGTTGGCGTGTACATTCTATACAATCATCCTGGGATAATTTCAAGCAATTCATAAAGCAATCTATCAATTCACATGTTATTGCCAGCCATCAACTTGAAAAAAACCCACCTGAAACACACATACCATATTCAAATCCCAAAGTAATTACAGTGGCAGATATATATGAGCAAGACACTAATGAATGACGCAACCCCGTACTTTCGGGCCTTAGGATCAGGCTCATAATTCCACCACTCCTGCTGTTCCCCTTAACGACGATTGGCCTCTCCTGTTTCTCTCCTTATAGTGAGTCATGGTAATTAAAACACGCAGTATGCACACAATGTAGTAATACACCACAGTAAGTATAACACGAAATGCCAACACGTTATAACTCAATATATAATAACACGTTGTGGTTGTTAGTGTAGCTGACGAATGCTATGAATGATAAAACAAAATCTTCACCCCGCTTTTAAATGTTCAGTTTTGAATGACATTCAATACTGTTGCCATATATGGTCATCGCACCACTATTAATTGACCAATCTGATTGATTAAAATGACATAATTTTGTTACGTATGTAATGGACCAATACCATTATCTAATATTAGTCTTTTATCCCTTATCCCATAATGCCATGGTAGCAGACATCAAGGACATCTTAACAAAGGATCTATATTGATCCAGTAATTGAATAAACAAACATGGGTTATGAATATGTTTTCTTGTCATTTCGCCATGCATAATCATTGATTGGTCTATTCTTGACCGCCCAAACAGTCCTCATCTTAGCAGATAGTTTTACCCCATTGTTAAACATCATATAATCAAAGCACTGGTATTTTTACCACCAAATTATTAATCACGCAATATGTACAGAAATGATGTATCGATCGGTTCTCTTTGTCAAACACAAGGACATTTAAACAAAGGATCTATATTGATCCAATATTGAATAAACAAACATGGATTATGAATGTTCTTTTTTCTCATACTATCGATATCGATTTGCCACGCAGACAGGTTTCATCTTAACAGATCATTTTACCCCATTATTATATAATCAAACTTTTACCACCTATTATTAAACACGCATTATGTACAAAAATGATGTATCGATCGGCATTACAGCATTTTACCCCCATTAATATACATCATATAATCAAAAATTAAAGCTCACAAACCCACGTAACAGCGGGTAGCAAAATATACGCATGATGTACACAAAATGGATCGACTGTATATCCTACATTAAAAAAAAAAAAAAAACCGTGACGAAAGATATAATTTAGTCAAATTGCGTTCGGTTTCTTCTACGTTTGAAATCCTACATCTAATGTATGTCCTGAAATGAACCCAAAAGCAGCTCCGATTAATGGCAGTTGGTACATACATACAGATCTAAAAGTGCAATTTAACAAAGGAAACGGACCAATACCACAAACAGCAAAATTGCCTCGCGGGAGAAATAAAAAAATGTTTTTTTTTTTTCTTCATCCAGGATAAATGTGCAGGGTAACCCTAGCAATCAAGTTTGTTCTGACGTCATATTCCAACATCTGTTGGTTTGAGTTAGCCCTATACAGGCAGTCCATAATCAAATCAATCAATACAGGACAGAGGATTGTCTTTTTGTGAGATGCTTTTGTGTATTATCGTTGTGTGTGTATGTTGAAAGCATACCTTGATGACGTATTCACCTCAGGTGACTTTCAATAATTTGAAGAAAAAAAACTACGGTCCCTCAATATATCCGGTCAAAATGGACGTCTTTTCATATGTGATACTTGAACAGGCAGTGGTAAATCCTTTGCTCGATTGGGTACCTCAGTGGATCTCAGTTATTTTCCTAACCGAAAGTTCATCAAAACAAAATGTTTAGAATTACATTAACATATGCATACATTGATATCTTATGAAACTGAAAAAAAAAAAGCTCAGACACGGATTTTACAAGGAACGTCCGCCTCGGAAAAGGTCAGGGAAGGTCACGGAGGTGACGTTATAAACGTGTTAGAACATGCCGTAGGCAAGAAACAGTCCAAACAAGCAGGGACATGACGAAAATGTCTAATGGGACAAGGCTATGACAAAGTCGAAGAGGGATGGGTGTGATGAAAATGTCTAATGGGCCAAGGCTATGACAAGTCCGAACAGACGGCCATGTGTGGGAAATGTCACTAGGTAATGGCAACAAAGTTTGTTTTGTTTTTCTCAAAAAGAACGTTAATGCTGTCAGGAGCATCATCAACCACACAATCAAGAGCTTCGTCGTCGAGACTATCCTGCCATGTTATGCAAGTGAAATTATATACAATGTTGATACCCGTAGTATGAAATAAGTAAATTTCGATAGCATCAAGTATTCAACAAAAATATTGTGGGTCAACTGTACGAAATTAAAAACAGTTTTTTCGAAACCTACTCTATAACAACTTTAAAAGAAGACACCTGCACAACGAGAATGATGCGAAAGAAGGCGCCTAAAAGGCGTCATATTATACTGCAATTTTCTACCATTGAACCAATGTTGTAGCATCTTTGTACCCCCAATGGAGAACATGTTCTAATTCTATGCAAACTGTAGTACATGAAACTATACAACGGAACTGAAACGAACGATATTTGATTTTATTGTGGAGATAAGGGAAACAAATTCGATACTCTATTCTGCTAAGAGACAACATTATTACAATGCGTATAAGATGTTCTTTTAATGGTGATTATAACTCGAATGATGTTCTTCAAAATGATGATCTATTTGTTTAAACGCCTTTTATGAAAATATTGATGAGTAATCCAAAATTACCGAAGCCGGAACGGGTGCATTCCCGGGGTGAATCTTTAAAAAAGAAGGCGCTTGTTGAGTTTGCGCATGCGTATATGTTAAAAAAGCTATATAAAAGGCGACGACGACTACGAGTAGGCCTTGTGGTGTAGCGGTTATCATACATGTCTACAGACCACGATGTCCTGGGTTCAAGCCTGGGTTGGGTAGACACGCTAGTGCACCACAACTGGTTTTCAAAGGCCGTATACATTGACTTGGTTGTCGATGTTATGTCTGTCCGTACGTCGTACCTGTGTTCTCGTCTGGGTCGTATTAAGCGTTTCGTGATAGCATTGTTACTATCATAACCGATTACGCAGGTGACGACTCCGTCATTGTAATTGTGTGTTCACTTATCGTCGTCGTCGCGAGTAGGCCTGACATTCATTCAAAACTCAGACGCAAACATGGAAGCACAAGCCAACACTACAAAACCGCAACAATTAACTGATGTCCGCGCTGGTACACAAGACAAGAAAGCTGTAGCCCTAGGAGGCGAGCGCTACCTCACCGTCTCTGTCTTCAACGAAAAGTGTTACGTTCATACGACAGTATTTTACACCCCGAATACATGGACGACACCTGTGGCAACCAAGAAAGGTATTGCCCTCACACCCGAACAATGGTCGACGTTAAACCGACGAGCTCATGTGGTTACGGATACGCTCAAGAAATTAAAGGAAAGTACCCATTGCATCCATTCGGGAGAAAAGCTAAAGCTGGCGCTTGGGCAGCATAACTACGTCACAATATCATCATTCACAGACAATTTCTACGTACATCCCTCCCCCAACCCACACCCCTTTCTCGTTTAGAAATACATGCATCCTCCCTGCCCTTTTTCCCTTAGAAATAAATTCATATCCCACCCCTTTTCTCGTCTAGAAATACATACATCCCTCCATGCCTTTTTTCCCCTTGGAATTACATTTTAAAAGTAAGTTCAACGCATGGTATGTTTCCAGTGGCCAAAGAAAGAGAGCTACGCCCTTTGGTTATCTACCATATGGAATGTCGATCGATGGAGCAGGCTGGATTATTGGTTGTTTACATACATTGGGTACTTACGTATGGTGTAATTGAGCTTATCATAGTGCTCATACAATTTGAAGTTAGATAGCTATCATATTTTACGTTATTTCCCCGTAGACGCCATTTCCCCCAGTAAATCTCACTTTGTCCGTTCAAATAAAAAACAGTTGAGCAAAAAACTGCCTCAAATGACAGTGTTTCAGAAAAATTGTTTCCCAAATGAGGAGTTTCAGAAAAAAGGCTTCTCAAATTATTCACGTTTTCAAAATTTCGTCGCTCAAATTTTGCTCCTGTGCAAAGTCAATGGGATTTGAAAATAAAATTTCGTTCTTAAATTGTGTCACGTTTTCAAAAAATGTCTTCTTATATCACACCGTGGTGGAATTATGAGACTGATCCTAAGGCCCGAAAGTACGGGGTTGCGTCATTCATTAGTGCCTTGCTCATATATATCTGCCACTGTAATTACTTTGGGATTTGAATATGGTATGTGTGTTTCAGGTGGGGTTTTTTTTAGCTGATGACTGGCAATAACATGTGAATTGATAGATTGGTTTATGAATTGCTTGAAGTTATCCCAGGATGATTGTATAGAATGTACACGCCAACATTCACAAGGAAGAAAACACACCTTGCTTACCCTTTATACGCTAGAGTTGCCTGATGTTAGACGGGGGTGGCGACTGTATTTTTGTCAACCTCGCATAGGGCAATTATATAACTCTGGCGAAATCGGGTTTAAGTAGTGCTTTGGCACGGCGCAAGGTTCGTCGACGTTCCGTCGTCATGGCGGTTTTCTCTGGACAGTCCTAGACTGGTCGATGTTCACATACAACATGATACACATCTACATTTCATAACGTCATAGATACTTTTGTCCCATTCTCAAGGTAATGACGTCATTATCGCGTGTACGCAATGAAGTCCCTTGCTTTTTAACCCATTTCCCTCGTTTTTTACCACTTTTTTCTTCAAATTATCCTCTCAAAAGTTGATGGTTGAGAAAAAAGATCGCTCAAGGAATTTCAAAAACTGAAGTATATGTCAAAACGAAAAATGCCTTCTCAAATTTGACGCCCTGTATAAAGTCATTGGAGAGTTTCAGAAAAATTGTTTCTCAAATGAGGAGTTTCAGAAAAAAAATTTTTTTAAATTATTCACGTTTTCAAAATTTCGTCGCTCAAATTTTGCTTCCTGTGCAAAGTCAATGGAATTTGAAAATAAAATTTCGTTCTTAAATCGTGTCACGTTTAAAAAAAAAACGCTTCTTATATCACACCGTGGTGGAATTATGAGCCTGATCCTAAGGCCCGAAAGTACGGGGTTGCGTCATTTATTAGTGCCTTGCTCATATATATCTGCCACTGTAATTACTTTGGGATTTGAATATGGTATGTGTGTTTCAGGTGGGGTTTTTTTAAGCTGATGACTGGCAATAACATGTGAATTGATAGATTGGTTTATGAATTGCTTGAAATTATCCCAGGATGATTGTATAGAATGTACACGCCAACATTCACAAGGAAGAAAACACACCTTGCTTACCCTTGATACGCTAGAGTTGCCTGATTTTAGACGGTGGTAGCGACTGTATTTTTGTCAACCTCGCATAGGGCAATTATATAACTCTGGCGAAATCGGGTTTAAGTAGTGCTTTGGCACGGCGCAAGGTTCGTCGACGTTCCGTCGTCATGGCGGTTCTCTCTGGACAGTCCTAGACTGGTCGATGTTCACATACAACATAATACACATCTACATTTCATAACGTCATAGATACTTTTGTCCCATTCTCAAGGTAATGACGTCATTATCGCGTGTACGCAATGAAGTCCCTCGCTTTTTAACCCATTTCCCTCGTTTTTTACCACTTTTTTCTTCAAATTATCCTCTCAAAAGTTGATGGTTGAGGAAAAAGATCGCTCAAGGAATTTCAAAAACTGAAGTACATGTCAAAACGAAAAATGCGTTCTCAAATTTGACGCCCTGTATAAAGTTATTGGAGAGTTTCAGAAAAATTGTTTCTCAAATGAAGAGTTTCAGAAAAAATCTTTTCTCAGATCATTCACGTTTTCAAAATTTCGTCGCTCAAATTTTGCTCCCTGTGCAAGGTTTATGGGATTTAAAAATGAAATTTCGTTCTCAAATCGTACACGTTTTTCAAAAATGTCTTCTCAAATCATTCTGTTTAAAAAATATCGTCGCTCAAATCTTACCTATTTTCAAAAACATGTTCTCAAACATGACAAGTTTCCTGTTTCTCAATTGTCAAGTACATTGTCTTCTCGAATGACGTAAGTCGGTAAATTGTGACGATATTATCCCGATATTATCGATAATCGTAATATGGCGATTTATCTATATCATTTTTACAGTTTAAACTCTTTGACAAATCTAAGCTTCTAATCAACAGATTATGGGCGACAATGAGTACCATGATACCCCCACCTCACACACCCAGTCAGGAAAAGCTATACACTTCGTTAAAAGGATAGTCTGCGGAACAATCGAGAATATCTTGTCACGCAATCAGATGACCGGGAAAATCTCAGAGGTCAATATACAGACGGGCCCCGACCAATCAGAAGCCAGCATTGCAAGTAAACTATACACCTCGTTAAAAGGACTCTGCGGAACAAGGTATTGGTCTATTACATGCGTAATAGAATTATGTTATTTTTTGATCAATCAGATTGGTCAGTTAATAGTGATGTGATGACCATATATGGCAACAGTATTAAATGAAAAAATATGGACTTGAGACGATGATGAAGAAGTCACCGTTCCCGTCCACTACTCTCACCGCATCCAGCGAGACGGTCCCGGTAAAGTTCTCACCAAAGGCATCACCAAGGAATATCGACTGATCTATGCAAAACGCGTCATTCAGCCCGATCGCACAAGCCTCCCGTACGGGTATTAAACCTTTCATCCCACTAGTCCCCTTACATGAAACGGACAGGTTCGTCAACGACAATCGGGTGATTCAATATGACCAAACTGTTGAATGCCAACATTCGTAACTCAAGATCCGATGAAACCCTAATGAGGGCGGAAGGAGGGAAAAGAGCTACCATGGCTTGCCTCCTACGGTATCCTGCGTTGGTTGGGGCAGGTACTTTTACCTTATAATCACCTGGCACACCCAGTCAGGAAAAGCTATACACCTTGTTAAAAGGACTCTGCAGAACAATCGAGAATATCTTGTGACGCAATCCGATGACCCAGATGAAAAAATATCAGGGGCCACTATACAGACCCCGACCAATCAGAAGCTCCGTCGTCGAGAATATCCTGTGACGGCAATCCGATGACCTGGAAAATCTCAGGGGCCGCTATAAAGGTAGTGATTGGTCACTACCTGTATAGCGGTCCCTTACTACTGTCATCTATTGTGGTGAAAATGTGGCGGTATACAGTTTATTCCCAAACGGGTTTGATTGGCCTATCACTGTAACTTAGTGCACGTTGTTTCGACTGATCAAAACACACGAATTGAAATGTATTTATTTACCTCCACGTTACAGACAATAACTGACCTTTAAATGTCTGCTTTTTTCACCATTTTGTTTATTTAGAAGTCTTCTTTTATATAAGATGGACTTGCTTGAACCCTGAACTAATCCTTAAAGGGTATATAGATTTTCCTGACAGTGAGTTTGCATTTTGTTACAACATTACTTGAATATTACTTTAACTTGAAAGGTATTTTCTCATAACTACATGGGATCTTAATTAACGTAATTTAAGTAATTGTTGGCAGCTCAAATTAATTTGGTTTTATTCATTTTCTTAAAGTCGGATCTTGAGTTTAGAAGTTTAATGACCGTTCAATAATCGTATGGAATTCCCTGTCGGAAGATCTTAAATGTACAAAATCTGTCACACTTTTTAAGAAAAAGCTAACTAAGATCCTTTTAATCAAATATTAATGCACGGATGGGTGGATGGGAGTAGGGTGGGATGGCTAGGGTGGGCACCGATCATATTCAGTCAGAGATGTGAAATATCGGATGTACCGTATAAATCAGTACGGATCGGAATCATGCCCGACTTGGCTAGAAATCGGGGTTATGCCCTTCCGAATTGACGAGATGATGGTTTTTGGGCACCTATCTTAGTCGAGCAGAGATGTGAAAATTAGGATGTACTGGTTAAGTCAGAGATATGATATCTGAATCAAGCCCAACTCGGTTTGATATTACAACCATGTCCTCCCGACTCAGCGTGATGCGATGATAATGATGCCATCATTTTCCCCTCCGCATTTCTTTATCCGTAATTTTCCAAGCTGCATTTTGTAAAGATTCTGAAAGTCGTAAGTCGCACAGGCCTCGGCTGTAAAAACATCTGAGCTGCATGCATATAGGTCTCGTCCATTCCAGATTTGACTGGGTGTCAGACCAGGAGGAATCCTCTCCCCGACACTCTATATACTTTTCATCAATGGGCTTATTACCAATCTCGGATCATCCGGTCTGGGTTGCTCTATAAACAACATCTATTGCGGAGTACTAGCTTTTGCTGATGACATAACCCTCCTCAGCAATAAGAAACACGACTTGGCATCTGCCCACGCAGAACAATGGTGCTATAAAATCAACCCAAACAAAAGTGCAGTTATCAACTTCGGCCTAATCAGATCTAACTCAGCACATCAAACTACCTGGCTGTCTGGTCCTTCGGGAATCAAAGAACTATCGAATCTATCGAAAATGCTAGGCGTATATGGCACTGAAATGTACCACCTCAACAAGACCCAAGTCAGTATCATCGAAACTACCTATCTGCATATCATCATATGGTTTGGTTTGGCTTTCCCCCTTCTCCCCCCCCCCCCTCATCCTTAATTTTGTACCTGGCTCCCCTGCAGTGTGAGTAGTTAATGTTAAAGAGGAGTGGGCTCAGTGGAGAATCCTACAAACAATGTTGAGTTTTTTACCAGTTGTGGGATCAATTGAAAAGAATGTTAATGTCGTTTTGAACAGTGGCGGCGCCAGGATTTTGGAAATGGAAGGGGGGGGGTGCAAATACCTATATATGAATTGGACAAAATGTCACTTTTACAACTTTTTTCTGGGGAGCAAGTTGGAGCAAGTTGGAGCAAAGCGATCTCGTCCCCCTCTCCTCCTCCCCTCCCTCACGTAGCGCCGCCACTGGTTTTGAAGGGAGGAACAGTCCAAAAGGAAATATAATGTTCGAAGAGGATGCAATCATAATCATATAGACGAATGGTGTTGGTAATATTGTGGGAAATATCACTGATGAAGAAAAGTAGGTAGAAACTTCGAGTTAAATTTGTGTTTCTATGAAGAAATAAACATTTCCAGCAAACGACAACCTGTGGCGGCAACAGAACTTTCCTTCTGGGGGAAAATGAGAGGCAGCTCTGCCACTTACTATATGGGATAAAATGATCTCACATCAAACAAATCATGCAAAATTTCGCCCCTGCATACATTTTGTATGGGAGAGGGCAATTGGGAACGTTACTAGCTCTTATGGGCCCCGCCCCATACTATATCCCCCAACATATACAACCTTGGTGTATTCATATGACATCCATCCATCCATCCATCCATGTTCATTTGTAGTAGGCGCCTTTTCCATAGGATACAAAGTGCCCAGAATGCTGCCCCAAAGTTCAGTAAGTAATACATGATTAAAAAAGAAAAGTCTTGAGACGTGTTTGACATGTAAATGTTTACTGGTGAAGAGGCAAAATGGCGCAATTGATCCTTCTTTAGAGCTTCCCCTCTCTTGCCTCTATGAAATTTCACCTTTCCCGATCCTCTACTGTTCATCCCCTCATTGTCACAGCCACCAAACAAATTCGATTGACCTTTCATGCTAACATTTCAAATTCAGACTATACCTAATTCTGAGAACCTTATACATGTTTAAAATAATGTCAGAAAAATGAAGAAGAAAAAGTATGAAATACAATCCAAAAATGGGGAAACGAAACTTAGAAAAACTAAAAAAATTACTCGTAAAAACAATAAATCGCTGACCCCAATAAGCCACCGTAGGACAGGGGTGGGGGCGATGGCAGAATTTCCTAGGAATTTTCAGGGACAGAATTTCCTGTTACAGCGGGTTACTTCCTCATCTTCCCTTGTTCGTGTCTCCATGCAAAAAACATGTCAACTCCCACCCGTACCTAGGTGTTGAAATTGATAATAAACTCAGATGGGATAAACATATACACAACATCACCAACAAAGCTAACTCTGTACTTGGCCTATTAAAACGTAACCTCTCAAACTGTCCCACTGACGTTTAAACCACTGCATATAAAGCTCTAGTTAGGCCAGGACTTGAGTATGCATCAGCAGTTTGGGACCCCCATCACTAGTGCGATGTAGATAAGCTTGAATCAATTCGACGGGGAGCAGTTAGGTTCTGTATAGCAGACACTCTTATAAATCCAGTGTCACTAGCATGCTTCATAAATTAGATTGGCCCCTGCTAATAACACGAAGAAGGAACACCCGTCTAAAAAAGCTATATAAAATCAATAACAGTCTTGTCGCCATTGATAATGATAACCTGATCCCAAACGCAAGAATTAATACTAGAAATAACCATGATCTGAATTTCCATGTTCCTTATGCTAAAAAGAATGTTTATAAATACTCCTTCTTCCCTCAAACACAAAAAGATTGGAATGCTTTACCATCGGACATTGTACATGCACCAAGTCTAAACTATTTTAAAGCAAACTTGCTAAGATTGTTAATTGATTGATTTATTTATTTTTTCTCATACTTTTGCTACGCTACGCTTTGCCGACTTAACCTATTCAGATTCAGATAACTAATCATAATTTGTCACTGTCAGGAACTCGCAATTTTAGATGAACTTGCTTTAAATAACGTTTTTTCTTTCTTTTCCCCTTTTTTCTTTCCTTTCTTCTTTCGCGTCTCCCGCAATCAGAAAATGCCTGCTGAGGGACAGTTTTTTCCCTTTCTCCGTGTCACAACGCCACTGATCATAAACTAGAAATTTCTTAAAGTTTTATGTTTAGTTTCGCGGAATTGGTATAAACGTTTTCCTTAAGGCATATGGTGTTGGTATGCTGAGCTACCACGACACGTGACGGTATTTACCAATAAGTTTTCCGAATCCAAATAACTTCTAAAGTCATCACAATGGTACAGTATTTCTTTTTCATTACTTTTTGTTGTAACGGTATCAATGCTTATTTTGGTTTGATAAATTTCGCAGGAAATATTTTGTAACCCGTGCTTTGCTAAAGATAAGGTAGCCTAACGTGTGCCATTATAGTAATTTAAGCCTAATGTTATTGCCAACCACATAACTTCACGGCTGAATCTGAATCTGTTAAGTCGGCTAAAATCCTTCAAGAGGACATGAACGCTGTTGTTAAATTTCCAAATGTTTCGGTCCATAAGTGTGCCAGTCCAGTTAGTTTAGGGCATAGAAATGTATAATTGATAATAATTTAGGTTAGCTAAGGCTTTACTTGATCGAAACACTTGAGGAAAGAATGGACAGAGTAGGCCTAACTGTAGTATCAAACGTCGAAGCTATAGCCTACCCTGTAAAATTTGAGAAGTGTGGTAGGCCTACTAGTGTATTATTTTTGTTTGATATCTTCTGTCATACGATCAGATAATAACATAACAAGATGGCGGACTAAGAATGGTGAATCACCCTTTACAGTATAAAAAGCCCAAACTAACAGTAACACCACCACCATCACACACAAAAAAATCAACGACTCCAGAGTTTAAACAACATTTGAAATTGTGAACAGAATTGGAGCTAAGTACCCACTCAGGCAAACATTCATTAACTCTTTGCGAAAAGCTATAACGCCAAATATCTATCAGTAAAAACTTTAGTCAATTTCTGTTACCACATGTCACATGAGGATTAGCTGAAACATGCAAGAAATTACAGGAAGTCAAAGCATCACTACCAGATAAGAATTTAAAAACCTGAATAATATCGCCACGTACTCTTCTCAACTCAAGCATGGTCAAACCAAGAATTCGCAACCTAGATTCACAAGAGAGATTCTTTACTTCAGGAATAAGTCTAGTGGCTCTTTGCTGAACCTGCTCCAAAATGAACTTATCCTTCTCATACTGCGTGTAAATTGAACTTTAAGCCTGAATAGCATACTCAAGGTGAGGCCTGACTAACTGCTTGTACAAATCAAGGACAACCGCTCTACCAAGAAAACAAAAATTTCTTCTAATCAAACCAAGCATCCTATTTGCCCTTGCAGCTGCTAAAGCACACTGTTTAGAAGGCTTCATATTACTAGTAATGACAACACCTAGATTCCTTTCTTAATCAACACAACCAAGATTTGAACCATTCATGCAGTTAAGAAAAGCCAAATTGCTCTGACTAAAATGAATAACTTTACATTTATCAACATTGAATGACTAATGGTCATCTTGGTCATATTTGGGACCAAGAAACTAACTTATCCAGATCAGTTTGCAACAGTGAAGAATCCCTAGCATCATCAACAACCCTGTACAGCTTAGTGTCATCAGCAAATTTACAAATCCTGGAGCCAAGGGAAACATCAATATTATTAATGAAGATTAAGAAAAGAAGCGGACCCAAATACAGAATCCTGAGGAACACCACTTGTATCCTTCTTCCATGAAGATACTAGAGCTGTGAATGTTTAAGGATTTCAGTAAACATGTACACGTCAAAAAAAGCGAGCGTGTATTGTTTACACGCGTTTAGTACTGAATTTTCGGAAATACACCAAAATTGTTCCAAATTTACGATGCGAAGTAAAAAAAATTGCGCAACCCGTATGGCAAAAGTATTGACTGCATTGCCCAAATAGACACTCAAGGTTTGCTTACCAAATCGTAAAAAGCTTACTTCTACAGTATAAATCATCATTTTTATGGAAAATATGCATGGAAAATCAGTTTAGAATGAACAGATAACTTCCTTTTAATGTCATTTAAACTCAACATCGCGTAACTTTTTTGCCGTACTCGCTACGGCTTTCAAAGTTTCACTGTGAAAATCTTGCATACTATGATATCTCGCCGTAAAACATTTCAAAACTACGCCACCACCCCGGAAGTTCTGAAATATCAGTCCTCTCTCTAAGTAATGGCCGCCATCTTTGCGAAGCACCTAGAATTTCAGTTCTGTCAAAACCTTTTTATGTTTGTTTATTTTGCAATGTTTTTTCTTTCTTGCAAAATTTATTTGACTCATCAGATAATATTTACATGTAAATGTACTGATTGTCACAATTTAAGTATTTTGACTGTTTGTTGTTGATTTAACACCTTGTAAAATGGGCCTTGATTGAGTGGGATTTGATCAAGTCCTAGGCCTATTGTTAGTTTCACTGTTTACTGCTGCACATTCGCGGTACATTTCACAAATTAGCCTACTCAGATTTCAGCGAAATCAAAGTGCAAGATGTTCCCCTTCATAGGTGATTACTGTGCATTTGTGATTCTCACATTTAAAGATGATTATGCTAATCGGGTTTACAGTTTGTAAAAAGTCATTGATTGAAATTTTATCAGCCAAATGTGTGTGTGTGATTTGAATCATGAATGATTATATTGATTTTCAACGGCAAGACTCACTATGAAAACTGATTGCTCGCAATGAAGTATTTAGTAAACATTTACAAGGATTTGTGAGTGTGTAGCGTATACACGCTAAACGGCCACAGCTCTAGAAGATACTTCACCATTAACAACAATTCTTTGTGACCTGTCAATTAATCAAGAATTTATCCAGCTGCCACACTTTCCCTCCTATACCAAATACCAAATTTTTTCGGGAAACATCTGCAATCTTGGAGCTTTTTGGCAAAATCAAGATTCTAATTCTTGTTTTTGCATTTCATTGATTTGTGTTTTTCTCAATGGGTATTAACACTTTAATAAGACTAAAAGAAACTACAAAAATAAAGTTTATTTGTAGTGATGGTGATGTGTTTGTGGGTGCTTTGGTGTTTTGTGTTAAAGAAATATTTCCTTAATCTAAAATAGAATGGGCTTGGAAATTAGGTGTAATAAGTAGAAGTTGTATTGTGTGCATAATAATGTGGACCCCACAGTGGTACAGCTGTTTTGAAATTAACAATTTCTTAATCATAATTGTGAGAGACAAATATTGATCAATGATGCAAATTGCCGCTCCTATTGCCGCTCCACTTACACATATCGTTAATTTGTCTCTTAGTAGTGGTATCTTTCCTGAACACCTTAATCTTGCCACAGTCACACCTGTATTTAAATCATATTGATCCCATGTCTCTAATTATCACTCTATTTCTGTTCTATCGGCCGTCGCAAAAACATTTGAAAGGGTAATGTATAATAAGTTAATAGAATTCCTTAACACACACAATCTTTTCTCTGCTAACCAATTTGGTTTTCGTAAGAAGTATTCCACTTATATGGCCACGCTTGACTTAATTACATAACTAAAGGTTTTGATGATAAAGAAAATACATTAGACGTTAGATACGGTATATTACTCTGTTCTTTTACATAAACTCCAGCATTATGGTATCGGAGGCACTGCTCATGATTGGTTCACAAGTTATTTAATCGTAAACAACTTGTTTGTATTAATAATTGTTCCTCTTTCTTTAATGATATTACGTGTGGTGCACCTCAGGGTTCTATTTTTAGGCCCTTGTTAATATATATATATAAATGATCTTCCCATCGTTCGAACCAATTAAAATTTGTCTTATTCGCAGATGATCTTATTTAAAACTAGCGATCCACGTTCAAGCATTCATATACTTAATAATGAACTTGCTCTTGTCTCTGATTGGTTTAAGGCCAATAAACTATCCCTAAGTGTTAAGAAAACCCAAGTTGATGATTTTCTTAAACAGGCAATATAACAATCCCAATTTAAATATTTGTATTGATGGATCCGTTGTTAAGCAATCTGACAGTGTTAAATTCTTACGGCTTCTTATGGATCCTCAGTTAACATAGAAATGCCACATTGACCTATTATGTAATAAACTTTCTAAGATTATTGGTGTTCTCTATCAAATTTAGCATTTTTTACCCCGTTGTATTCTATTAATGTTGTATAATTCTTTTATTCTTTCTAATTTATCCCATTGCAATATTGCGTGGGGTAATACTTTCCATACAGTACATATCTTGATACAGTACTGCAGAAAAGGGCTGTTTGTTTAATTACATCATCTGATTATAATTCTGACATACAGTAGGTAGTATTTTCAAAGATTTGAGTATCTTTAACATTTATGACATTTATAAGCACCGAATGAAAATTTGTATGTTTAAAATAAATCCTAAATTGTAACCGTCTACGTTCCGTAATTTATTTCTACCAGACAAAAGTATTCATGGCCACTTTACTAGACGCTCCGATAAGTATCATTTATTCAGCTTTAATACCATTGCCAACAAAAAATCATTTGTCTATTCGGGTACTAAACTCTGGAATAACCTAGATCCTCTGTTTAAGAATATCACCTCAATCTCTTTATTTACCAAAAAACTTAAAAATTATATGGTTACAAAAAAAAAAAATTTAGGTACAGCTGTATAACGGGGTGGGTATAAGCTTGTGGAAGGGTCTCGGTTAGGGGTGGGTTATGTAGGTTGGGAGGGCTTTTGTAGAGGTAGAGTGTATATTTAATTTATTTTTACATTTGTTTAGTAGGTTATTGTTTTTGTTATTATTTTTTCTTTATTTTTTTTTACAAAGGTTGCCTGCTTGTCAAGCACTTGGTTTTTCAGGCTTCCTCCACTAAATGTACAGTATATTATGTAAATAATTTGTTGTATATTGTTAAAGAATGGAAAAATAAATGAAATGAAAAATGAGTTTATTATTCTTATTCTTATTTATTGTACAGTATTATATATATATATATATATATATATATATATATATATATATATATATGTATATATATATATATATATATATATATATATATATATATATATATATATATATATACATACATACATACATACATACATACATACATACATACATACATACATATATATATATATACATACATATATATATATATATATATATATATATATATATATATATATATATATATATATATATATATATATATTTATACATATATACTGTACATTGGAAGAATACAAAAAGCATATTCTACAAGTAGCTGTTCAGTGATTTTAATGCCCCTAAAATTGACCTTGATTTAGAACAACTACAGGTGCTATCTTGAAGTGGTTTTATTTATAGAAGCATGAAAAGTTACAAGTCCCTTGTAAAAATTCACCAAAAATCAAAATCCGTATTATTTTATTAGACAATGTATTATGTACTCAAGTTAAGCTTGCAGGGTTTTGCCCCGACGTGAAACTGGCCGGTTGCCAAAACCAAAACCAGTTTTAAGAGGAAAACCGGTTTATCACCCGTACTACATAATGTAAACAAGGTTTGAACATAAAGTACATTTGCATTAGAGTAACCATATTGCAATGTACTACACTGTTATATGGTAGCCGCTAATGATGTTTGTATTACAATATTTCCTGTAAATTTTGAAAATGATAGCATAGGCAGTGATAAATAAGATGTATCAATAAACTCTAATGGTGTATGTGTGTAATGTGATTTTATATACCCCATTTGCCTCTCAAATGATGCCGATTTTACCCCTTTGTCAGTCTAGGTCTAAAAGACATTAAACAGGTCCCCTTGTCCGAAGGCAGTCACGTAAAAAAAAATGGTGAAAAAGACCGTGTCGAGAGGCCATCTACATACAGTATATGCCCTTATTTCCTTACGATTTCTAATTCATAGTTATGATTTCAATTATCTTTCACATAAAAAGAAAAGAAATTTGTTGGATAGTTGTAAAACAGGTAAATTATGCCTCAAAATACATCTTATGGTGCGATGCTAGCTATCATATACTTGATCACACAGTACAATTGTTGCTGATTTGCATATAGCCTATGGTAGGAAAATCTTACTACAGTTCAGATCCCACCCACTTGACACTCAACATTTCTTTGAAACAATAACCATGGCCAGGCCATCATGGCTCCTATTTGAAATAAAAAATAAAAAAGTTCAACCAAAAATATCCTCATAAATCATGCAGACCTCTGTTATTTTTCAAGTTCGTTAATCATTCTTGCTATGCTTTTACTTTAAATAATAAAAAAATTGAATCTCAGTGCCATTTTCTATTATACTTAAGGAATGGCTCACAATTCCAAACTGCCTAGAGATGACCAGTGATAGGGTTCCCGCCCTATAGCCTTATATGGTATTCGTCTTCTTCAATGTGCTATAAAACTGTTATAATAGGAAATGCCTGCTACAAATGAAAAGTAGTGTCCCACTCAACACCAAATTTGTATTTTCTTCATCAACATAAAAAATAAGTGTATTACCTGCAATCTCTTTAGGAATGATACGATACATGATTTGATTTGAATACATCAGGATTGAAAATTTAACTGAAATACATTGTATTCCGTACTTAAACCGGACCTTGTTTAAGCAAGGAGCTATGAAAACATTTTCTATTAACAACACAGGCCATGCACCCAAGCAAAAGCAATTCTTCGGCACTAAAGATAAGATTTAGTTCAACATTGATTTGAAACATTTAATACTGATAAGCAGTAAGAAGTGTACACTACATGTATTTTCCAACAAGCATATATACACATTTCAAGCAATCAGTCATTCAATACAATTGTTGCAATTATTACTTATGTTTTATTAAAAATCATAGTGATAGGCCTACATCACTCTAAGGCTAAGATATTCTCCCTTACTATAATTTTGTCATTGATTTATTTTTGGAATGGAAAAATCCGGTCTGGCTGGATTTCATCTAAGATCCGGCCAAATCTGGTTCCGGCCGGATCCAAAAATTTGGATCTGGTGCATCCCTATTGAAGATAACCAATTTCAAACTATTTTTGTCCTTCTACAGAAGCCTATTGCTCTTTACGGCCATGAAAGGTCAATCACACAGATCAAGTACAATCGAGAAGGGGACCTTCTCTTCTCCAGTGCCAAGGACATGCACCCTGCAGTATGGTTCACTATCAACGGTGAGAGGTTGGGAACATTTGAAGGCCATGCCGGTGCCGTTTGGTGTATAGATGTTAACTGTATCCTTTAGTGTGACACTGATTTAGTTACTTTTATGATAGGAAGAAGTGGCACTCACTTATTTTGAATCAGGTATCCAGGTAATATTTTACTCTTGAAGTGGCTGTGCCCTGGTGTTTGGTCTGTGTATTAATGTTAGAAATTTCCAGGAACTTACCAGAAAGACAACTCAAAGTATGATGAATATAGTGAACTATGTTAAAGCTCACTGGAACTGGAATATCTGTTTTTAGCTCTACCAATACCTAAAGTGTTGTGTTGAGGTTATAAAATCGTACAGGAATTTCACTTTTTGGCCTTTAGATTATTTAAACTTTTTTGTTTTGACACCATCTGGTCTTGAAATTTTGGCTCATAAAAGATATTATCTTCAATTCTAAAGCTTGTATTTTGTTAGGTGTAAATCATTGTAATTTTGTATTTAAAGCTGAAAAAAAGTGGAATTTTTCATATTTTTAGACATTTTTGAAGATATTACATGGTGTCATGTTTCACACTCAGTAAGCAGTCTCCCTCAGGCATTTTCTTTCACGATCAAACTACCCATTGTGCATGAATTAGACATCAGATAATTAATTAGCAGACCTCTGTGATATATGATCCATTGCTTATTTCAAACAGAGATACTATTTGGGAATTCCTTAAATTCCTTATCTCCATAGGTATTGTTTCCAGTAATGATACTTATATCGTTCCAATTGCAAGTGCAACTTTGTATGTAACTTTCAAAGAAATTAAAAATCTATATGGATGTGCAGCTTTTAAATTAAATTGACTTGAGCTTTACTGAAAGATAATATGATACAAAAATTAAAACTAAACATTTTCATCAAAATCGGGAGAAAAATTGACCAATTTACATCATTTGTATTCTTAGGCCTTGCTGTAATAAAATGGAAATTTTATATAAATTTTGTGACGTAACAACCATAAAACCTATCACTCTCCCTATGTTAAGTTGTCAACTTATTATTTTTCAAATCTCCACCGACGTTATTTGAATGGGAGCGGTTGAATATAACAAAGAAGTTGTGAAACTGATCTCCATTATATATCCTAGCCTGATGGAAGTATAGCAGGAGAAACTGGTCAGTTTGATGATTTTCAGTGACTAAAATTTACAACAGAAATATAAAAAAATTGCATTAAAAACTCTCATTTACAAACAATCAATATCTTCTCAATAAAGACCTGGCACCTTATTTCAAAAGACTGGGGAATTTACATCAATAACCTTCATCATGCCATGTTTCTCTTATATTGACAATAAATCACCACCACAGGCTGGGCACTCAAAAACTTTACTCAAAATTTAAAGGGTTGAGCATCTGCATTAGTGATGTTCTGTTTTGTTTTTTTTTTTTTTTTTGTCAACGAGGTCAATAGATTGTGAAACTAGGCTCAATGTCACAAGAAACAATGTGAGTCAAGATATTTCCTGTTCTGAACAAACTTGTGGTACAAAGTTGTTACTTCTTCAAGAAAATATGCAAATTATCTATCAATTTCCTATTTTTTCTTCATAACAGGCTAAGACAGGTTAGTCTACCCCCATAGAAACACAAACTGCCAGCATTAAAATGACAGAAATAAATGCAATTGAAGACGACCAGTTAAGATACTGTAGGTGGATTTTCTGTTATAAATACAATGTTTTTAATTGCTCTTCCATAATCGTTGGAAGGATATAGCCAACTCTGATAAGTGAGACATTATTGTCCTACTATTAGTAACCAACTAAGACTTCAAACTTGCCATTACACCTCATCATTATCTTGATGAGATCAATTTTTTGAAGTCAGTAAGTATTTGAAGAACAGATTTTTATGGACTTACATTATGATCTATATAATGACAAATTGCTTTGTCTTAACCATGACCATCAGGGGATTCAAGCAAGGTGTTAACGGGTGCTGCAGACAACAACTGCTTTTTATGGGATTCTGAGACAGGTACTGTATCAATTTTGAAATTAATATTACTAACTAGTTCAGGGGTCAAAATTTAAATTTTTGCCACTATTCCAACAGAATAGTAGCATTTTAGATATGCTAATCCGTCTCATATTTCATTATTCCTGTTTTTTTTCTCAGAAGAACAAATAAATGCAAACGTTTAGCGTTTACACACGTTTAGTACCGTAATTTCCAGAAGTACACCAAAATTGCTCCAATTTATGATACTAAGTTAAAAAAAATTGCGCAACCAGTATGGCAAAAGTATTGACTCAATTGCCCAAATAAATGCTGGAATTTTGCTTTCCAAATCGTACATCATTTTTCTGGAAAGTGTGCATGGAAATTTGGTATAGAAAAAACAGAAAAGTTCCCTTCAATATTATTTATTCTTAAGTTCTTAACATCGCATAACTTTTTTCCTTACTCTCTAAGGCTTTCAGTGAAAATCTTGCATTGGCCTACTGTGATACCTCACCGTAAAAAAAATTCATAACTACGCCACCACCCTAGAAATACTGTTCATACCAGTCCTCTGGAAAATTGGCTATGATGTTTGCGAAGCATGCAGAATTTCAGCTCTGTTGAAACCTTTCTTGTTCGTTTATTTTGCAGTATTTTTTTCTTTCTTGCAAAATTTATTTGACTCATCAGGTAGTTATCCCCTCATCAACGAAATTGATGAAGAGGGGATATAGCATCGTTACGATTTGTTTGTTTGTCCAGCCGGCCGGCCTCCTACATTGTTCAGCTACTAGGGAACAAAAGTTTGCTGCCCTTACAAGGAATTCCAACTATTTTTATGAAAAGAAATTTATATAAAGGAGAACAAATGCATTCCAGACTTGAATGCACCACAACTGGTTATCAAAGGCCGTGGACATTGACTTGGTTGTCGATGTTATGTCTGTCCGTACGTCGTACCTGTGTTCTCGTCCGGGTCGTATTAAGCGTTTCGTGATAGCATTTGTACTATCATAACCGAATACGCAGGCGACGACCCCGTCATTGTAACTGTGTGTTCATCTCTCTCTCTCTCTCTCTCTCCAGACTTGAATAGCAGCATTTAAAGGATTTGTTCTGGGATGAAAAGAAATTTGATTAATAGAACTGACAAGTGAATGGAATTTATGATAAGGTTTCGCTAGAACAGAATGGAAACATAATAGACTTATGATAAACTTTTAAGTTAATCTGCAATTAATTTTCTTTCTGATTTTGTAAATAGAACAGCCCTGTTTGGTTGAGCATGTTTCTATTAGAAGTGCCAGATTTAAGTTAAGGCTGGGGTGAGGGGGGCTGTAGTGCAATGGAGTGAGTGTAGGTTATAGTGAAGGTTGGAATGATGAGTTAAGATATATGCACATTCATACACATAAATACTATAGCAATCCAACAATCTCAGAAAACCAGTTACTCATAAGGCCATGAAAAAGATTCCTTACCATGATAACTAACCAAGAGCCAAGGTAAATCCCAACAAAATAATCTAATGTGACCTTCTGGAGCATTAGAAAATGTAAACAGAACCAAGTAACATTAAACTTTCAATGAAAACTGCATACTGTAGGCAAAAATCAGCTGTTTTGGTCATCACAATTTATGTGGTTTGAGTTTGGGATAAATTTGAATACCAAACAAACAACAAAATTACAATTTAGATAAAGTGTGCAAATACTGTAGTTCAGGAATACTTTCAAAGTTATTGCAAACTTGGTTCAAACAATACAAACAAATTACAAACTTAACTTACAAAAAAAATGTGCACTTCTAACATTGGCCAAGTAATATTAATAATGTTCTGTCTGGTGACTTTCGCTGTTTATCTCAAAAGTTCAGTCTTTTTCCAAGTTGAGGAGTCACTTTTTTCAGAATCTCTCAAGTGTCTTTGGCAATTTAAAGTTATAAAAGAGTTAGTATGGCCGGTTTTGGAAATGTGATTTCGGATTAAGACTTACAGCTGGTTATTTGCACAATCCAAATCAGAATTAACAAATATAA
Organism: Chiridota heheva; assembly: GCA_020152595.1. Classification (NCBI taxonomy): domain Eukaryota; kingdom Metazoa; phylum Echinodermata; class Holothuroidea; order Apodida; family Chiridotidae; genus Chiridota; species Chiridota heheva. Next base: position 23,859 of record JAIGNY010002318.1, read on the forward strand.
ACAGTCTCTCAAATGTGCTGGAACTCCAGGCGAAAGAATGACACAATTGTCCACAGCAAAATAAGTGCTCTAACAACTTATTTGAAGATTCAAACAAAGACAATTAAATATGCTGGATGGCTCAGATTCAGTTTGGATATCAGGAACAGTTAATTAAGTTGACAGTTTACAGCTTTTTGATAATTCCTTCTCGAACTTGCATGCTAGAGAATAATCTTCAGTATTCACTGACAAAGTCAACAACAGTTTATTTTAACAGGAACATTTCTTTAGTTTAACAGCTTTGCAGGAACTTCATTTCTTTCAGACAGTTTTGCAAAAACTATATGTCCTTCTAGAACACTTTACATAGTATGTGAACAGTTTAAAGTTGTTTCATACAACTTCAGGCAATACAGAAATAACAGGGATTAATTGGAAACTTCCAATTAATAACAATTTTACTTTATCAAAAATAGTGCCTTTCACTATTTGAACAGCAATGACATACATGTAGTAACCAAGTTTCAAATTCAATTTTGTTATTTGCAGTAAGTCACAATGAATTACAATCTGGAGTTATTTTAAATTCTAGAATATCTCGGAATATTTTAAGTCAGAAATTTAGGATGTGACAGCCAAGGTGGAATTTATGATACACTATTTACAATGTACCAAGAATAAACTATCGAAGACTTGGACTTAGACTAACTTTCTGGATGTGTTGCACCTACTTTTAAACCAAGACATTTTGCAACACCAATCTATCTATCCCATAATAATTCTACTCGTACCATTGGTCACTTCTTAGAGATTATTATCATATATATTCATTAGGACTACAATTGGATAATAATTAGGTAATGAACAAATTACCTCATTTTCCGAGAACAGATTTTACAGGTTGCCAGTCAATTTCGTGGCAAATTTAACAAAGACCAGATATCGTCAGAGGCAGTCTAAACATCTCCTCCTAGTATAAAGAAATACGTCAAACCCATGGTCAAGCTAAACCCACACATTGGACAACTAGTCTCATTGAAAACAAGAAAATACTTAAGAAACTAGTTTTTAATATAAAACACCAACAATATCACATTGACGTCAATTTTAGGTAAAATGATAAAACACATCCTTAATCATCTAATTTCCACAAAACACTC
>JAIGNY010002318.1:30000-37500 GCA_020152595.1 Chiridota heheva
TTACTCTTGCAAATACCACAAGGGAATTCTTCAGGTGGGGTCCAGGGTTGGTCTCAAAGACTTTCTGAATGAACAAAATAATGAGAAAAACCTCATAGTTTTGTCAGTGATTTGTCAATTAATGACTGTTTAATATAACAAAAATCAGATTCAGTATTCGTTTTGAGAAATTTTAACATGCTGTTTGAGGATTCAGAATCTTAAGATTTTTGTTGTCTAAACATCATAACCCATCAAGTATGAAGTTGAAGTATTGCGCAATGCCTTTCCACTTCTGTATAGCCGTGAGTCAAATTATTTTTTGTCAGTAATTTCTTGTAATTGTTATCACAATATTGATGTTTTATTAACGTATAATCATAAATGACTGCCTGAAGCTTTGATAAAAATAAAATTTATTGGTTGTGATGCTGTCCGCATCAGGGACCTATCTGGTCCGCTTTTCGTGTGTGTATGTATGTGTGTGTGTGTGTATGTGTGTTATGTTGTAAACACGATATCACAAGAACGATACACTGCATTCATGTTATATGTGGTACACAGATAGCCTATGGTCTGAAGATGTGCCCTATTGTTTTTGGTGATGATGTCATGTATAATAATGAGTGGGCGGGACTTGATGTAAACGTTTTGAAATGCTCATATTTCAACAACTGTTTGTCTGTTTTGTTTCATATTTGGTATAGTAATGTTGTTAGCTAGTGTCCACATGCTCATGGTGTAAAAAAAATTAAATCTCATTAATATGCATAGTGGGCAGGGCTGAATGTGATTTTACTAAATATAGCCTGTAAACACAAAATCTCCAGAACGACACATTGTGTTTATGTCCTATATGGTACATAGGTAGGTCATAGTTCGCAGATGTGCTCTGTTGTTTTTAGTGATGATGTCATGTATAATAATGAGTGGGCGGGGCTTAATGCACAAATCTTGAAATGCTCATTTTTAAGAACTGCCTGTCCGTTTTGTTTCATATTTGGTATAGTAATGTTGTTAACTAGCGTTTACATGTTCATGGTATAAAAACATTGAATTTTATTAATATGCATAGTGGGAGGGGCTTAATATGATTTTGCTAAAAAGAGCTTGTAAACACGATATCTGGAATCATGTCATATGTGGTACTCAGACAGCCATGGTCTATAGATGTGCCTTATGTTTTTGGTGATGTCATGCATATCAGTGAGTAGGCGGGGCTTAATGCAAAAATCTGAAATGCTCATTAAGAACTGCATGTCTGTTTTGATTCATACTTGGTATATTTATGTTGTTAGCTAGTGTATACATATTTATGGTATAAAATTGTTCAATATCATAAATATACATGTACTGTACATAGTGGGCAGTGCTAAATATGGTTTTGCTAAAAGGAGCTTATAATTAACACAGTAACACAAGGACAATACATTGTATACAGGTCATATGTGGTACACAGATAACCCATTGTCTGTTAGTGTGCCTATTGTTTTTGGTGGTGATGTCATGTATATTGCTAAGTGGGGGTAGGGGGGGGAATTAAAAATCTTGAAAAAGTGATGAATTGATAGCAACCATTATCTCTGCTTTCATCATACTTGCATGTTATTTGTTAGTTTGTGTGTACATGCTTATGTTGGCAACAGGTTTTATCACTAATACTCATGCCTTAATGAGAAAATGCTCAAAAAAAAACTTACAACTCATTGCAATGATTGCACGCATGTCATATGTGGCACACAGATGAGTTATGGTCCGTATATGTGACCTTTTGGTAATGGTAGTGATGTCTTGTGGGTGAGGCTTTATGTGAAATTTTTAAAACAGTAATTAATGTGCAACCATATGCATATATTACATCGTAAAATTTACAAGTGTTGTCAACAGGGTCTAATTTGTTAATGTGCATGGTGGGCATGGCTTATGAATATATGTTATTTAGCATATTTCATGATAGGCAATGCGAGTTAGCATAAAACTTGAAAATCAGCCAACAATGAAAGAATGCATCTGAACCACTTTGGTATTCTGGTTAACTTTTTGTGGCTGTTTAATGAAAAATACTTGGATGTTTGATAGTCATATTTAACTGTTTAGTATTCCATTTATATTGTAAATTATCATAGATGTGCATCAAAATGACATTGATATATCGATATGACCCTTAAACTCAACATCAGCATATCGATATGACCCTTGAACTCAATATCAGCCATATCCATATGGGTCAATATCAAAATACTTTGATATATTATCCAAGCCTAAAAAAATCTATCAGCAAACAACTGACCTCTCTGTGTAAGTAAATAGGCCACACCCACCATAGCAGCGTGGTAACTAGGTGGGGCAAAGAAACCTCAAATCCACAGTCATGCATGACCAATGCATTGACATTTAGATGTTCATGTGGCCTGCCACAAGTTTTTGATCCATCTATGGCACTTCTCCGGATCTTTAGTTTTAGCAAAAGGAACTGCTTTATGGCTCCTCAAAGATCCACAAGTTCGGATTTAGTGCTGTAAGTAGGTCAAGATGTAATGCCATACTCCTTTTGTTGTTACTCTTTAGACATTCATATCCAAGAGATATCTAGGTGTCTCAGAGTATAAAACTGTTTGTTGATCACGTCCTCCTTGCCTGCCCACTGTACAACCTCCCAAGAGCGTCCCTCACACCTCACAACTCCATAGCAGAGCTCTTGCAGAAAAACCCTCCAGATAAAATGATATCCTTCCTTCCTTCATCGTGCCTCTACAACCATATTTAGTCCTCTCCCACCTCACCCCCTCTACCTACATTTACCCCCTTTTTTTGCACTTCTTTTGATCATGGCTATTAGCTTCCCCGTACTTCTCTCAAAATCCTCCTATTTTTCTTTTCTTTCTACCTCTGGAATGATCTAACCTCTCAGACACAATTTGACCCTTGCTGTCATGGTGCCGTTAAGCCCTCATCAAACAAACATGTTTCTGGATCCTCTTTCAAACCATCACAATTCAAAATGCACTTGGATGGTACTTTTCAATCTTGAGTGCTGCAAAAAAAGAATTGCAAGTACTGTTGAAAGGAGTGTTTCAAAGGTCATGTCAATCATATCTTTAATTACTTTAATAGAACAGGATCACAACGATTTGATCGTAACTCAGGTTTGTAAAAGTTACTTGAAAAAAAAAAAAAAAAAAAAAAAAAAACTCTTGCAGCCTTTTATTGAAATTTTCATAACTAAGTGTTGAGCATTTTTTTTTTTTTTTTTTTCCGCAGCAAATATGAAGCCCCATTTAACCATTCCAAGTGTAGAGTCCAAAGTAACGTCTGCCATCTGGGGTAATATAGACAAACATATCATCAGTGGACATGAAAGTGGACTTCTTAGTTTATGGGACGTAAAGGTAAGAAATGCCATTGATGAGTGCGATGAATGTTGAGGGACTTGTTCAGGTTTCAGGTCTCATCTTTAGTGCTTAAAAATGTAGTAAAATCCATGAAAATAAGAAAACTTCACATTAAATTTGTTACAAAATGACTGCTTTACAGCGTTTTGATTCCTTAGTTCTTAATATACAACCTGTGATGTATGAACAAAGGCTTATAGCTCTATTTTCTGTCATTGCTCTCAGGACGTTTTCTTGTAAACTCTATGCTCAAATCCGCCATTGAGAACTATATTTTAAATTTTATTAAATGAAGAGAATATTGACTTCAAATTAAGTGCTATTTTTATTGAAGGTTGTATTTTAATGGTTACTATGCTGCAATCAATTTCAGCAACGCTAATTATTGAAATTTATGACGTTGGTTTTATTCGCAAAAGTCATGTAAATTGGCAATGTTGAGGAATGTAGACGAAAACTTCCGGTGCCAATCCAATATTTCACTAGCCAGGTCTAAAAAGTGATATGAAGAATGGTATTATTTAGACATTTTTACTGTTTAGAAACATAATAGAAAATGTTTATTACACCAAATATATTTTGAAGAGTCACAAAGAGATAGTAAAGGAGAACAATATTGTTTGAAATGAACGAGGCTAGTCTCACCGGATGTAGTGAGATAAATGCCTCACTCGGTAGCATAAGGCACTACATGCTAGGCGATACTTGCAGTACTTGTATAGCAGCCATGTAGTGGCTATAGCGTATAATACTGACTACTAATGTTGACTACACGGGATGCGGTTCTGAAACCTAAAGAGCTAAGTTAACAGGTTAAGAAATTGTTAGCGTCCATCACGCACACACTGTAATCTTGCAACCTGTCAAATTCGGGGTGGGTAGAATTTATTTCAGGAGAACCAAGTTGCAGATCGTTTTTATTTATGGTATCTATTCTATTTTATAATGAATCAATTAAAACCTACATAACTTTGTTCTCTTTCTTTAAGGTTCTCATGCTTCCTACCTCACTTGTGTAAGATTGTAAACTTATCCTTGTCCTTTGGTGTCTTCCCATCTGCTTGGAAGACAAGTTTAGTTATCCCAATTCTTAAAAAACCATTACTAGATCCTAATAACCTTGCTAATTACAGGCCGGTTTCAAATTTAAACTTTGTCAGTAAACTTGTGGAGAGAGTTGTTTTACATCAGTTATGCAAATATATTTCTGATCAAGGTCTGGATAGCAAAATGCAGTCGGCCTGTAAAGCAAGACATAGCACTGAGACTGCTCTAATGAGAGTTTAGTATGATATAAGTGTACAACTTGACAACAATCAGGCAGTTATGCTGGTATTCCTAGATCTCAGTGCTGCTTTTAATTCCATCAATGTTGATTTACTTCTTGACACCCTTGACAAACAAATCTTCCCTAGTGCCCCTCAAATATGGTGTCCCACAGGGGTCTGTTTTGGGACCAATTTTATTTACAATGTTCATTGCTCCTTTGTCTGATCTCATTGAAAGTCATAATGTCATGTACCATCAGTTTGCTGATGATGTACAACTTTATATACCATTTGATCCCTCCTTTACTGGAGATGGTGACCGTGCCAAACTTCATCTCTCCAATTGCATATCTGATATTTGTACCTGGATGTTGACAAGTAGTCTGAAGCTCAATGATGATAAAACTGAATTTATCATCTTCTCATCCACTTACTATAGGCATAAATATGGATTGCATAATATCTCACTGCAAGTTGGCACGGTTGCAGTCCCTGGATCTGACTATATCAGGAATCTAGGGGCCTATTTTGATAACAGTTTATCAATGTCTAAACATGTGAATCAGGTGTACAGCAGTGCTAACTTTCACTTGTGGCAGCTGCGTAAAATAAGGCCTTATCTTACTCATGATGCATGTAAGTGTGCTGTTCAATCACTGGTGATCAGCATAATTGATTATGCTTCAGGTTTACTGAGTGGTTTGTCAGGTGGCCTGTTGAACAAACTTCAACTTGTTCAAAATACTGCTGCAAGACTAATCTCTGGCATAGGTACAAGATCTCATATTACTCCTATAATTTTCCATTTGCATTGGCTCAAAGTACAGTCACGAATCAGGTTTAGGCTTTATGTTCGTCTTTTCAAAAATCTCCATGGTCTTGCACCAATTTATCTGTCTGAATTAATTCATCTGTATGTCCCAGATCCCAGACTTAGGTCTGCCTCTAATGGCCCACTGATAAGGAGACAGTATGGCAGCAAACAAGTTAGTCGTTACAACTTTGCTGTCACTGGATCACCTCTCTGGAATGAGCTGCCTATCCACATCAGATCTGCAAGTGACATTATCAATTTCAAGAAGCAATTGAAAACACACCTTCTTACCCAATAATGTAAAGCGCTTAGTTTTGTTCTCAATATAAGCGCTATATAAGCATCTACATAATAATAATAATAATAAGGGTTGTGTCTAGCTTTTTGATTTTAGGGGGCTTAATCCCCCCTCTCCCTTCCCCCCCAAAAAACACTGAATGCCATTTTCAGATTAGGGAGGACAGAGGTGTAGGAGTTAGGGCCCCTGGAAAGGGGTTCTATTTCCTGGTTGCATGCTTGCTTTATTTTGATGAAAGTGTGAAATTATTAACATATTATTGAAGGAAAATGAGTAAAATTGTTGGAAATTTTGTTTGATTTTCACAAAATTTTCTGAGATTTTCTCGAATTGAGCTTTACTGGAATTGAAGAATTTTCCAGATTTTAACAGATGTGGTTGTCGGGTGTAATTGCATTTAATACATAGGACATGGGATGACATTTGGGACGGAGGTTGGGATGGCATGTGGGACAGGCTGGAAGGTGCATTATTAGTGGTGAAGGGAATTGTATCGTTTGCAATGGCTGTAATTAAACAATATAGTTTTGCATAATTTTGCTTTCATTATACTGGCACATTTTTCTTGCTGCTTGACACACATGTCTTCTTCAATTTGAAGTACAATCCAGGATGTTGTTCTGGGAATGTGTAGGGGGTTGGAGGGTATGGGTTAGGGATGAGATGGGTTGGAAAGGGGGTGAGTTTGAGGGGGTTCGGGGGTGATTTTTTTTATAAAAAACAAGAGACAAATTGTTTTCTGCTTCAAGAATAATTTAAGATGAATAGAATGAAAATAATTGTATCATACCGTAAGGATGCTTTTAATATTTTAATCTTTCATTGTCATTGGCAAGTCCAGGCCTTTTTTTTTTTTTTTTGCAATATATATATAACTAAAACAGGTGTTTTAGTTATAAAGAGTGGTAGCTTTCACCTTGAGCTGTCTTTAAATATCTGGGACAACTCAAAGATATTTTGAAGCTTGTAGTAAAATGTTGTGAAAATTTAACAATTTGACCTTTTCTGTCGTGGTGCCATTAAGCCTCACCAAACAAACAAACTAAAGTAAGCGCATCCTTCAAAGCCCAAATTATTTGAAATCCACTGCCTCTACTAGCCCTATTTCTGCATATACTTCCCTCAATAAGCCCAATGTCTGTACTAATTTAAATAAATAGTCGAGCATGCTGTTCTTCCGACAATTCTGGTTTAAATTCATTTTGCAAATTCCTGGTCTCATGCCTGTATACGAAATCTGATAGTAGGAATGTTTGTTCTATCCACAGACTGGAGATTGTTTAGCTGAGGTGGAAGAACATTCAAAAGGCATCAATGACGTCCAACCAAACAAGACTGGTCAGCTCATCATCACAGCATCCAAAGACAATGTAGCAAAGGTAATGCTTTAGCACTGTTAAGAATTGAGAGTTCATGGACGTACTTCTTTCCGTACAGTTCCTTTGCCACGGGATAATGTACAGTTGGGCTCCTTTAGCGGGCAAGGACCAAAATAAAAACCTAAACATAATTAAACACCAAAATTAAGTAAGAAAAGTAACTTAAAGAATTAGTTCAGTGGTCAAGCATGTCCATCTTATATCAAAGAGGACTTCAAAAGAAACTTTTTTCACAATTTAAAATTATTTTCCTCAAACTTTTTTTAGGTGGTATGTTATAAATGCCCTTCCTAGATTCAGTTTTACTACTTTTTTAACATATGCCATGGTCTTTAAGCCACAAAATTGCTGGAAAATTATAATAGAATAC
>JAIGNY010002318.1:42500-85000 GCA_020152595.1 Chiridota heheva
TGTCTACAGTGAAATGTTTTGGGAACTAAGGAATAGAAGGACCAGTGGCATTTTTAGTTCATGTATACTTCAGAGAGTGGAAAATTTGCTATAGGCTTTGAAACTTCAAGTAGAAATATTAAGGATGGGGAAAAAAGGTTTAATTGATGAGAGAGAGGGTATTTTCAAGAACTGGTGAGTTAAAATTTGTATACCCATTGCATACGTATGTATGGTTCAATTAAAACAGGAAGTAATTCCTAGCAATCCTTAGTACTGAGGATGCTGAAGTCTTAGTGATAGGAAATCAAAAGCTGTTCAGATAATTGATGGATGAAACAAGATGATCCACAGAGTTATCTAACATTTGAAGGGTTGATGGAATCTACTTTTCCTCCTGGGAAGATGTTTTACGGTTTATCAAGTGTCTGGGTGGAAATCTGATCATGTCTATAAGTAGATGTCAGCTAGTCAGCTATAATGTATACATTATAATCTTTCTGGGATGACTTTCATATAGAGGGATTTCATCACGTGACTCTAACTCATCTGGAAGCCATTTTGCAGGGAAAGCGTTGTTGGGTTTCATGTATCTTCACACAGCTCAAGTCCTATCACATGTATAACAAACATACTGCTTGCTAAAGACCTACCTATTTTACTTCATAATTTCCTTACATTTGATATATTCACCAGGAATACAAAAAGTAACTTTTACGTGAAAGCCATCTGATTGTTCGTTATAGGAAGACAAAGCCTACATATCTGATATAAAGTGCTCGTTGCAAATCCTAGTGTAAACCGTAGGTTGAAAGACGTCGCGTTGCACAGTAGAAACCCACTTCGAACGTCAATCAGGATCAGATGGAAATGGAGAAAATGTCTTTTTATTCGCCCGCACACATCTATTAGTGCAACCAATGGCACAGCAAGTTTCCAGCATAATTATCTTACAAAAATAATTTAATATAACAACATGCAAGTGTATGTAGGTCTAATTAAGTGTACAGCAGACGATAGTGTTCTTACCCGACAAAATGGCGACGTAAACAAAGTCAAGTGACCTCATGACGTCAGCCGAGACATTCTTATAGAAGAGGCTTTCACAAAAATTAAAATGACTCTCAGTGTAACCATGAACATTACTACCACCGAGATTGTTAGCAGATTAAAACACAAAGAAGCAAGAACAACATCTCTTATTTGGCTACAAATTAGAGATTGCATGTTTTTTTGATTGATTTGTTCAAGTTTTTACCTCCTTTAAAAAGCCTGGACAGTGATTATGTTTTCACTTGCATTTCTTTGTCAACAACATTATCTCAAAAAGGAATAAATGGATTTTGGTAAAACTTGGTATGTGGTTTTTGTTAGTGTCCAAAAAAAGAGGTGATTTCTTTGTTGTGTTTATTGTGTATGTGCTTGCCAACTAAAAATCGAATCTGTTGATTTGTAGAATGGTACACTTTCTAAAAGGTGAGCAGGGGGAGGTACAGTATGCTAAGTAGTCTTCCATGCATTACTTTGCATTTGTTTCTCTCTGTTAGTTGGTGTTCCAACAAAACTGTGTTGGAGTATTCTTTTAAAGGATTAGGTTTGGTGATCAAGGGAGTATTCTCTTAAAGGATTAAGTTTGGTGATCAAGGTTGTATTCTTTTAAAGGATTAAAAATGGTGATCAAGGGAGTATTTTTTTAAAGGATTAAGTTAGGTGATCAAGGGAGTATTCTTTTAAAGGATTAAGTTTGGTGATCAAGGGAGTATTCTTTTAAAGGATTAAGAATCGTGATCAAGGGAGTATTCTTTTAAAGGATTAAGTTTGGTGATCAAGGGAGTATTCTTTTAAAGGATTAAGTTTGGTGATCAAGGGAGTATTCTTTTAAAACATTAAGTTTGGTGATCAAGGGAGTATTCTTTTAAAGGATTAAGTTAGGTGATCAAGGGAGTATTCTTTTAAAGGATTAGGTTTGGTGATCAAGGGAGTATTCTTTTAAAGGATTAAGTTTGGTGATCAAGGGAGTATTCTTTTAAAGGATTGAGAATCGTGATCAAGGGAGTATTCTTTTAAAGGATTAAGTTTGGTTGTCAAGTGGTAGTCTTTTAAAGGATTAAGTTTGGTGATCAAGGAAGTAAATTTAATTATTTTAAAACATTATATTATACCACCTTGATTGCCAAGCCAATATCAAAGAGGACTTTTTTACTAATTGAATTAGTTCTACTTTAATCAAGTTGGCTAATTATAATTACCTTCCTAGATCTGTTGTACAATTTTGCTGGCCTCGCCAGTCGTTTTTATGCCACAAAATCTCTGAAATTTTTTAATAGACTTCATGGATGTGATGTCACAACCAGTCTTATTTCAGTCATTTCTACACAAATGAGACTATTAAACTTGAATGTCTCCTTAACGGAGTAAGATCGATGAATTCTTTCTTTGTTTCTTTCGAAGTCCCTTTTCATTTAAGATGGACTAGCTTGAGCTAAATCCTTTAATGCTAAATTGATCATATTTGTTGTTCATGACACTAGATAAGATTTCAGAAATGCTTAAGATTGTTTTCATTATCTTTCTTTACTTCTAACAGCTGCACCACAGGAGGAGAAGATGGATACATCAGAATCAACTATTTTGACCCTCAGTATTTTGATTTTGAATTTGAACTGTAATTGCAACAAAAAGAACACTTAGACAAATTACGGACGAGAAAATGTAGCACAATCCTCTCTGCCACATCTGGAACACAATGAGCTCGTTCTTCGTAGGAAACTTGCATGGTCCTCAGGCTTTTGAAGTGCTTGGCAGGTGGAACAGTCTTACTACCTCTTAATGGAGAGGCTTGCAGCCAACTGTTACGGTCTCTGCTTTGGACGGTCTACATTATTAAGCATCGTTTCTTTTGCATGGCGATACATTACAATCTCTGCAGTGGCTCATTAATTTAATTATCTATTTTTATGTAAAGAAAGTTGCATTTTGAGAAAATGTGTCGAATAAAGGTTAGGCTTTTTCATTCAACGATTGTTACGCGTGCACTGATGGAAGATAATGTCTTCAATTTATTTGAAAATAGCAAAAGAAGTATGTAACTGTAAAAGCCACTGTGTACAATATTCTGATAATGTATTTTAGTTTTCACAGGTCCCATTTTCAAATCAAAATTTGGTTCCCCCTTTCATGGTGTACTTGGTTGTTTTATGATTCAGGGTGCTAGTGGTGAAATATCTATGCACTTTATATGCAGCTTGAAAGCTAAAGATCCCTCGTCATATTCCTCTTATTAAAGGCCTAAAAAAATAGTTGTTTGTTTGCCTTCCTCAGCCGCCCCTTACTCCCAGAAAAATAGGGGTGGTGTTTTTTTTTTTCTTTAAAAATAACTACATAAAAATCCCTACAAAATGGCTACTTTAAAAATGCCTACTTTTGCCTGTTAATGTTGCTGTCACTACGGAGAAAATTAAGCCCACCACCCACAAGCAATTAAAGGACTGGTGACATGTAGAAGCAAGTTTGCTTTAATATGATGTTTGACACTCACTAAGTAACCCCTTTTTCTCCAAAATAATAATTAGAAAAGTGTGAAAATTATGTTATTTTGAAGTTCAGAATAACCACTTTCTGTGGCGTCTGCATATTTATTTAATATGTGACGTTGCAAGTTGTGGACCCCCACAGAATTGCCTGTGTAAACGTGTACAAAAGTAATTACAGACAGACCTAAAATGTCACCAGCAAAAAGTTTGGAAATTTCATCCTCAGATTCCTTTTGAGAACTTGACGGAGACATTATAGACCCCCATACTATACCTGAAGATGCAATCCAATCATAAATGTTCAAGATATTACCAGGGAAGTTAGCCACTCTGAGCCCGCCACTGAACATGAAATTCCAGACCTATAGGCCTACATACATGTATCAAAACAAACAACACCGAAAATTTAAGGTAACTTACGAATTCATTTTGGAAATGCCTCTCAGTCTTATCTGTAGACTACATGCCCTTACTGATTCATACAATTCTCTCCTTTTTGTCCAAGCTATAACATGATACGATCCCCCACACTTTTGACTTTGCCCCTCCACTTTTGGCAGGCAAATTCCCGCCCATGGTAAGTGAGATATAAAAACTGAGCAAAATAAAAGGAACCAACAATCTGAAAATGAAGTAAAGTGTTTCAATTCTGTTTTAAAAATGTTTTTGATATTTAATCGTGAAGGACAATTTTTTACAAGAAAGGACAAACAAACAATTCTTTTTTAGGCCTTATGAAAGAATGATTTCAAACATTTAGCTTTATCATTTGCATAGAATGTCAAATTTTGATATCCAGTCACTAGATAGCTCAACAAATGTTTGTGGTTATTGACCACATTTTATCAGACACAAAGTCGCATAAGAGGATCACCTGAGTTGTAGACCTTTTTAAAACTGAATCAGTAATTTCCGGAAAACTAATTTAAATAATGTTACATGGCCGAACTTCATGTGTCCATATAAATAGACCAATCATATACTGGAGGAATCTTATTAGCCAATCTGGGGTTTTTGGCCATCTAAAACAATTCAGACAGGTAATGGGTCGAAGCGTATGAAAATTATGCTTTTCAAGCCCCCGGATAAAATTATCTCCTTTCATCATGCCTCCCTCTACAACCATATTTAGTCGTCCTCCTCTCCCACCCATCTACCCCTCTACCTACATTTACCCCCTTTTTTTACACCCCTGCACGCCCTTTTCAATCCCAGCTTCCTGGCTCTTAGCCCCTGTACTTCTCTCAGACTCCTGTTTTTTTTTTTTTCTTCCTACCTCTGGAATGATCTAACCTCTCCGGCACAATTTGAGCCACGCTGTCATGGTGCTGTTAAGCCCTCATCAAACAAACTTCAAATGCTAATCAGCTATCAAAGGGATCATCCCCCAGCAGTTAATTAGTCAGCACTCAGCAGTTGAATGGTCAGCAGTTCATTGGTCAGCAGTTGATTGGTCAGCAGTTCATTAATCACGTTTGGCTAAAATTGGTTTGAAAAGGTATTTTATGAAGATGCTTCATTAGAGAAGGACTCCCTTGGTTATTATAATCAAGTATAACCAAAAAAAGAAACTACAAATTTGAATGCAGCTAATTGTTCCATTTTATTGTTTCAAAATCCTGTTTTAGTTACTGTGTTTGAACACTTTGTTAAGATGTACTGGTTTTGTCCTATTATTGGGTATTCCCGAGCTAATTCGTCGGCACTCGTATTAATTTTGATGTATGATTTTTTGTTTTAGGTATTGAGTCTGGAATAAAAGGCTGAAACAAAGTCATTTTCTTTCAGTGCATGAAGTGCATCGGCATAAATGTGCCTTGGAATGGATTCAAGTTACACTTTGTAATAAAAGTACCAAAAGATAACATCCAGCTTCTATTGTTCTTTTATAACATGTTCATCTGTTTGGAAGTTTGACAATTATCTTGTTACAAGTTCAGGCCAGTGTTTATCGTTGGCGTAAGCAGATTAGAGCACATAGCTCTCTCTGGACGGTATGCCAGTCCATCGCAGGTTTATACTGGTACATTTACATGTGGACTGGAGCAAATCGAATGAAGTGTATTGTTCAAAGACCGAATGCAGCTCTCGCTATGGGAGTCATTAACCCAGCACCTTTCGCATACAAACATGACCCCTTAACCACTGAGCCATTACAACTCACATGAATATATGCTAAAACATTTACCTGATTGCAATGATGTGATTCAAAAGACCCTACATGTACAGGACAAGAATTACCCATTCAAGTATCAACATGTGAAGAAAATGAACCCTCTCCACCACAGTAAATTCCCCATTCTATTCTCAACCCTCTACAACTATTCATTGTATTTCTTAATGTTCACATTGTCTTATCTACCTACTGTGGTGTAGCGGTTATCATACCTGTCTACAGACCACGAGGCCCCGGGTTCAATCCTGGGGTGGGTAGACACGCCAGTGCACCACAACTGGTTATTAAAGGCCGTGGACATTGACTTGGTTGTCGATGTTATGTCTGTCCGTACGTCGTACCTGTGTTCTCATCTGGGTCGTATTAAGCGTTTCGTGATAGCATTTGTACTATCATAACCGAATACGCAGGCGACGACCCTATCATTGTAATTGTGTGTTCAACTCTCTCTCTCTCACATTGTCTTTGAAAACTTGATACTGTGGGAAAATTTAAATGATAGTAAGCCAGTAGTAAAACGTACCATCCAGGTTAACGCTTTATTGTTCTCTTGACTACTGAACCACCCCTTTATACACTTGTCAATTGTGTGACTCCCTATATAGTTTTGTCTTACAGAGCAGTTCAAGTAGGAAATGGTGTTCACTTTATATAGAAAAGTGATTCTTATGTGATTTTTTACCCTGAATACGATGGCATACACCAATTTATAAAGCTTCTAAACACGGTATCTCAAAAACTATGAACTGTATTCCCGTCATGTGTGATAAACAGTTAGCAGTGATCTGCAGATGTGCCCTAACATTTGTGGCGCTGATTTCATGCATATTAATAACCGAAGTAAAGATTTTGAAAAACTGATAAATGAGCAACTGTATGTCTGTTACGTCATATTGGGCATGATAATTTTGTTGGTTATTGTGCACAGGCTTATGTTATCTAGAGATGCCATTAATATGCATTTGGGCGTGGCTTAGTTTGAAATTGTTAAATGATAACACCATGCTGTATCTCATCAGATTTATGATATGTGTGGTACACAGATGGGTCATGGTCTGTACATAAGTTCTAATGTTGTGGTAGTGATGTCCTGACTATTAATGAGTAGGTGGGGCTTACAGACAAAGTCTTGAAATAGGATAAATGAGCAACCATTTTTGCATCATACTTGCTATGGTAATCTTGTTAATTGTTGTGCAAATGCTAATGTTGTCAACATTTTTACTGATCTGCATAGTGGGTGTGGCTTATAATTAAATATCATGCAACAAATATTTCCGCATGATAAGCAATGACATGACAGTTAATACAAATTTTGCAAATCAATCAGCTTGTGAAAAAAAGCATCAGAAGCACAAAACCTTTTGTTTCTGGTTTAAAAGATTTTTCACTGGTGGGCCAATTGATGGCAAAAACGACATTGGCACACAGTGAATCCCTAAAGCGGAAGTTGCCCAACTGGGTTGTGTGTATGTGGGCGCGCTCTTGCGTGCGTGTGTGGGTATGTGCGAAGGGACAGGGGTGCTGTGGGAGGGTCCTTTTTTAGTGACATGTTGAATATGAGTACCCCTTGAACGTAACTTTTCTCTCCAAATCATATGAAAGTTGCTAATTAACCTAACACAGGCTGGCCCACCAGTACCACAAGTGACTGGTGGGCCATTTTTAAAGAAAAGGCCTGCTTTATACAGTGGCAAAGTTCGAGCTTGAATCCAGTGGAAATATTATCTCCAAGGGTGCGAGGGTAGGTGGGTATACTCCATGGGACTGAACAAAACCTAGATTTCGGTGCCCGAACCAAATACCTGTGATTTTGTTATAGAGTCAAAATATGGTAACACAGGTTCATAGTTGCACCACTGTGTAGGAATTGTACTGTAGGGCTTATGTACAGGGGTGTAAATACCGGTAGGTGTCACTCCTCCCCCCCCCCCCCCCCACCTCCCCCCAAAAAAATGAGACTTGTTGGTACATCTTGAGATTAGTCGATAAAACTTGTATCAGGTCCATAAAAATACTGATTTTGATTATTTAATTTTTCACATGGAGTGTGGCAGGGTTTTTTTTGGGGGGGCCGTCGGTAAATCTGATATTTTACACCACTCCAGTCAAAATGGTCTACTAACGCGGCTGCTTGTATAGGTTTTAATTCATAAAATGGCAAGGTGGTACTATGGGAAGAGATGAGGTGTGAAATTGTCCCCCATGAGAATGTTTCCCCATCCCTAATAATAATAATAATAAATAGTCTGGTTTTATGTTTATGACACACAATGTTTCCCCCTATTTAGTAACACAACTGCCCCCTTTTTTTTTCCCCAGCCAGCATGAACATTCTTGCTCGGTCAGTTCAGAAGACATTTACAATAATTGTAAAAAAAATGAGTTTCACTTCAAGGGTGTATCCAGCATTTTGAATTGGGGGTCGCCGAGGGAAATATTTTGAGCATATTTTCCGGACCTTTTTACCATTACCATTTTACTTATTTTGTTGCTGTACGACACGGTCCCCCCTCCCCACTCCCCTCCTCCCCCTCCTCCACCTCTCCTCTCCTGGCTATGCCCATGTACTTTTATTTCTTATTAAAAAAAAATAGAACAGTCTTTAAATTTGGAAAATACCATGTTAAGTTTTCAAGCTCTGGCTGACCAAAGCTTTTAGCCTTTGAGATATATGCAAAGTTTGTGATGTATGGACATGGAATGAGGATGAAACTTAAATGTAATTAATATTTCTAGCATTATAATTAGTTTTTGTCAATTATCAGACTGTTTTGAATTCAAATGAGCTAACGTTAGGCCACTAGCCTTTGTCACATGAAGTACACACATGTAGAGGAATATAGTGGTTATACACCCAAATATACAGATCAAGGCAAAAACCGTTTCTCTATTTATCTCGGGTATCAGGGCATAGAAACCTATCTGTGTACGTAAAATAAATAATGGGAGGTAAATATCAGATCCAAACTTATAGCATGACCAGCTGCTCTCCCTTAAGATATTGGTACATAGTTAAAAAAGGTAAAGGACAAGTTCAGTGGTCAAGGAAGTTTATCTTATATAAAAGAGGGCTTTAACAGAAACAAAATGATAAAGAAAGCATTGGAAAGTCTTATTCCGAAAATATTCAAGTAAAAAGCTCCGTCTTATATGTATACAAAAGACTGGTGTATAGTAAGTCTACAATGGAAAGTTTGCGCTCTCATTCTTTAGTTTTTAACAAATGTGAAAATTTATTTAACCGTTTTACTATTTGAATTATTTTTCTTCGTACTTTCTTCAGGTGGTAAATTATAATAACCCTTACTAGATTATATTTTACTACTTTTCTGACATGAGCATGCGAACCTTATGTAATGGCGATTTCGTCCGTCCGGCCGTCCAAGGCTATATCAGGCATAAATATTTGACTCCGCTTTTTTTCTTATTCACCAGATCATTTGCATATAAGTTATTATAACTGACAGACTGTCATACATAGTGTGCTCAATCAGGGACTGAGGTGTCATATGGGACATGGGGTGGGATGCCATGTGGGACACGGGGTGCGATGCTGCGTGGAACTTGGTGGGATGACATGTAGGATGTATGGTGGACTGCCATGCAGAACATAGGGTGGGATGGAATGTCATGTGGGACATGTGATGTCATGTGGGATGCCATGTGGGACATGGGGTGGGATGCCACGAGTAACACCGAGTGTAGGGTAGGAGGCTATAGGGACATGGGATGTGATGCCATGTAGGACATCAAAAAAGATGTCATTGGGACATCAAATAAGATGTCATTGGGACATTGGGATGGATACCATGTGGAACATATGGTGGGATTCAATGTGGGACATTAGGTGGGATGCCATGGTGGACATAGAGAGAGATGCCATGTGGGACACAAGGAGGGATGTCATGTGGGACATAGGGAGGGATGTCATGTGGGACATATGCTTAGAATAATGTGGGACATAGGATGGGATCCATGTGGGACATAGGGTGATATGCCATGTGGGTCATAAGGTGGGATGCCATGTGGGACATCTGGTGGAATGCCATGTGGGACATTCTGTATGGTGGAATGCTATGTGGGAGATATGGTGGAATGCCATGTGGGACAAAGGATGGGATGGCTTATCGTGTGGGACATGGGGTGGGATGTTATTTGGGACATGGGATGGGATCCATGTGGGAAATACGGTGGGGTGCCATGTGGGTCATAGGATGGGATGCTATGTGGGACATATGGTGGAATACCACGTGGGACATACGGTGGAATGCAATGTGGGACATATGGTGGAATGTCATGTTGGGCAAGGGATGGGATGGGATGTCATGGGGTGGGATGCCATGTGGGGGATATGGTGGAATGCCATGTGGGAGATATGGTGGAATGCCATGTGGGACAAAGGATGGGATGGGATGTCATGTGGAATATGTGGTGGGATGCCATGTGGGACATGGGATGCCATGTGGAACTAAGTGTGAGATGCCATTTTTATGATATGGGTGTCAATTTGCATGTACATACGAACCATAACGGTATTTACTGTTCTACTTAAGCCACAAAATTACAGGACAAAATTTGATAGCATACATAAAGACTGGGGAATCTGAGGCTGTGACGTCACAACTAATCTTATTTCAGTCGTTTCTACACAAATGATACGAACCTTTAAAATTACATTTTTCTCTAACGGAATAATATTTTGGAATGCTCTTTCATATAAGATGGACTAGCTTGACCCCTGACCCTTTAACGTAATACTGGGATATGCCTGTTCATACATCACAAAATTGCATTAAAACTGTGCGCACATAAGTATCGGAAAAGATGTAGAATGATCACTGATATTGTAACGGGATGTCTCGTTTGTTTCGTGGTTTTATCTAAATGAAGTAATGCTGTATCTATCTGTCCGTAGTCCAGAGTTGTTGACTCAAGTCGTTGACTTGGACAAGAGTTACAATTTTTGACTACTTATGGCTTGCGAACAAATGAATTATGACTTGACATAAGTTGCGAGCAAATGACTTATGGCTTGACTTGACTTGCCAACAAGTGACTTGACTTGACTTGCAAAAATATGACTTAGTTACAACCCTGCCGTAATCCGTTGATCTTTTAATGTTCAACATGTTGATGATGAAAAATAAAGTATCTTTTTATACCAGCATTTGTGTCATTACAAGTGCAGCTGACAAAGTTAAACATGCGTATGCGAGTACTTACAAGCAGAGCTTTCGGTGATTAATTTTCTTGTTTTAAAGCGTTACACTCGCTTATGGTAGTGTTCTGTCGTGGCCCTCATGGCGCGACAGAACTAGTGTTGTAAACTCCATGCTTAAAATCCGCTATCGTTTAATTGAGAAGTATATTTTCAATTTAATTAAATGATGAGAATATTAAGTTCATATTTAAAGGTTGTATTTTAATAGTTACGATGCTACATTCAATTTCAGGAACGTTAATTATAACAATTTATGACGTTATTTTTATTCGCAAAAGTCATGTAAATTGGCAATGTTGAGGAATGTAGACGATAACTTCTGGTGCATATCCAATATTTAGCCTGAGTTATTCGTCATGGAGTTTATCTCAGGAGAAACAAGTTGCAGATCGTCTTTATTTATTGTATCTATTCTATTTTATAATAAATCAATTAAAACTTACATAACTTTGTTATCTTTCTTTAAGGGTTGTGTCTAGCTTTTCGTTTTTGAAGGAGCTTAAGTCCCCCCTCCCCACCCCCACCCCAAAAAAAAGACACTGAATGCCCCGTTTTCAGATTAGAAAGGAGAGAGGCGTAGGAGTTAGGGCCCCGAAGAGGTTCTATTTTCAGGTTGCATACATGATTTATTTTGATGAAAGTGTGAAATTATTAACATAAAACTAAAGGAAAATGTGTAAAAATTTTGGACATTTTGTTTGAATTTCGCAACACTTCCTAAAAATTTATCGAATTGACAGCTTGCATTACTGGAAAGTGAAAACAAATTCCTGGAAATTGAAGAAAATTTTCCGGAAATTGAAGAAGATTTCACCAAAGAGATTCAAGCTCTTTGATTTCACGATAACGAGAGAAATTTTCCAAAAAATGAAGGAGATCTCCCGAAAATTGACGAAGATTTCCTTAAAATTCATAAAAATTTTGCAGAAGTTGAATAATGTGTGTTTTTTTGTTTTTTTATGGGAGGGGGCTAGAATTTTTTAGGGGGCGAAGCCGCACTGCTTTCTTTATTATTAGCCATGCAAAAATAATTAACTGCCAAGACAGCCCTTTTTTAAAGGGTGTTCTTTAAGAGATGTGGACACAGTAAGTTTATCTTAGAACAAACTAAAGCATGGAAGTTATCAGACGTGTAGCGCTAGATATTTGGCGTGTTTTAGAAAAAGTTGCTCTCTGCCACCTGTCCACAGTTGGTATAAATTGCCATCTTCTTTACAAGTGTCACACTCTCCGAAATATAATCCTCCTTTCCAGTGGCGTAGCCAACCAGGAGGGAGAAGGGGGGGAGTAGGGTTAATCTTCTTTTTTTTTGCCAAAATGAATTGCCCTCAGAAGTGAGTTAAATTTGAACACTTCGTCGTGGGGTGGGGTTCTACGACCTTCTCGACCCCACACACACACACAATTATTTTTTTATTGCTGGCTACGTCACTGCCCTTTCTTCCCCTGTGATATATATGAGCATGCAACCTCTTTTCTCGCATATTGGAAAATTTATCGTCTGCTGGGTATTTTTCATATGATATGGAACCTTATATTAAGTCGTCATTTTCAAACCCTCCTTTTGATTTTCAATGGTCATACAAAATCAGAACTTGATCTGTGATGTGAAGGCAATAAAGAAACAGAAGCATCACCCCGTGCATGGTGTCGGGTAATGGGAGGGAATGCAATGAAGGACGTGCATATAGGATGGAGTCGGTTGATCCAAGGGATAAAGGGAGCAGAAACTTTGTATGTAAGTTGGTATTACTGATTTTATGATGGGCCACCATCAGACCATATGATGTGCGAAGATGGACCTAACGAAAAGTGTTGATTTGTTCAAACGTATTGGGATAAAGAGAGGAGAACTTCCCTCGGGGCCTTGCACAATATGGATGAACAATCTGGACGCTACGGCTGTACGGGAGGCCCTTGCCCAACGAGATAACTCTAAACGAGATAAAATTTGCTCCTCTCACTTACCACATAACATTTTATATATATGGGCAACATATTTTGTCTGATCTCAGAGGCTATTCCCCCATGAGACAAAGCTGACCCCATCTCCCTCTCCCCCACCCCTCCCTCCCTCCTCTCCCACCCCTCTTTCCCTCCTCCTCTCCCCCTCTGCATCACAATTTGGACAGTGATGTTGCTGTTGTTTTTGAGAGAATATCCAGACTTCCCAAATTCCAACATTTAAACAGTAAAACAAGGAATCATCATGGAAGATAAAAGGATTTTAAAAAACATTCCCATACCAATTCGGGTATTGACGGTCTACATTAAAGAAAAATCGAAAACAGTCAATATTACTCAAATTTTATGTTGGGTTCTGGCTTCATTGGATCTCTCATTTCTAAGTTTGCCCTAAACTCACAACTCTCTCGGTGCCCCTGATATATTAAACGATGACCGGTGCCACATTTTCTCACATAGCCCGGAGACTCCAACCTTCCTCCAAAAGTAATACATCTTGAGCAATTGAATGACTGCCGCGAACTTTACGTCTCATACACTTACTGACTTATAGGGGTTTACGTCTGCTGGGAACCATCCCTATAGCTTTAAATGAAGCACTCAAACGGAAGCAGAGCTAGCACTTGAGATATCTGGCGCACCTAAAAGAGAATTGAACTGGTTTGTAAATGTTCAGTTTTGCTGGTACCTTGTCTAAGATTTGACGATTATGTTATTACCACAAAATAAATCAATGAGAAATTCGTTTCAATCAATTTCTACGCGGGACGGTTACTTTTAAAATTTGCAGTCGATGAAGAACTGAATATCAACAGAAGATAAACAATATTGGATGTAATCTTGCAAATTAAATATAGTGCTCCATTTGGTATCAAATTGCTCATGAATGATTGACAGGTAGGCCTGAAATTTGTTAACTAATGACAGAGAAAAGATAAAACAATTTGTTCCTTGAAGAATCTCGAAATCTTTGAAAAATCAGTTACCTTGGTAACCAGAGAAGATGCAGGGATACGCTAGTGTTTTATTTTTGTATATTTGTCTGCTAACTACGTGTTTTCCGTCGGCGTTCATGGAGCAAATCTACTCTTTGTTTTTGATAAACCCGGAACAAGTCACTACCACGACGCATCCATAATAGCAAGCATTCTTCATGGCAGAGGACACGAGATCACTTTCCTGATACCGAGCAAGTACCAAAATGATTCCTCCGTGACAAAATTCGACGAAAAATTCCAGTTCGATTATTCTGTGAAACGTCAACAAGAAAGTGAAGAAATAAACGTTGTTCAAATTGCTCAAGATATACAAACGGGATTGGGAAATTTTAACTGGGAACTGTTGAAAATGCCCGGAAAACTGGTTATGGGAGTCATAGATATCTACGTTAACGCTGTTCCTGATTTAATGTCAGACACAGACTTGAATGACCGTTTGATGTCCGCGAACTTTGACCTCATCTGTTTTGAAGGAAGTTTTTTATGGTTACATCCTTTTATTCAACGTCTAAATATTCCATATGTTACTTTGACTACATCATCAGCGGCTTCCATGACAAATACCTGGTTCCACGCGCCGAATATCCCCGCCATTTTACCAGCTTTCATGATAAAAGTCCACCATCGTAAACCGATGTCATTCCTATGGAGAGCTTTGAGCACATCAATGATCTTAGGGTCAAAGTTTTATTTCTCATTCCCGGTGGATATTTCTCTCCAAAAAGCGGCGGCAAACTTCGACCGCAACCCAAACGTCACCGCTACGCAGTCATTTGGATTGGCCGAAATGTGGATGACGAATACGGACTACACAACAGACGCCCCTCGACCATTTCTCCCGAACACGGCATTAGTTGGTGGGCTGAGTGCAGTCCCCGCTGGAAAGCTTGATAACGTAAGTGCTTCTAAATCTTTAATGTCTTAATGTTATGCTTAAATAAGTGTTTTAAAGGTCGATTATCGTGTTAAAGTGAAAATAATTACACAATACAATTCAACATTTCTGATTGATCACATTATTTACCAGTTTACATAAATACAGGTAAGCCAGTCAATAGCCGTCGCGGAAGTGACGTCACTAAATGTCAGATTTACTGCTTACTTATCAGCTTGTCAATTAAGTAATTTTCTTAAAACGAGATTCCCTCTCTCATGTCTAATTATGGAGTTGTGCATTGCAGTCTCTAGATAAAGGACCTGGTGATTTCACCTGCACAGATATGGGGCCATGAAGTCAACCAAGTTCGGGGCCCCGACACAGGGGTCAGAGGGAGCATTGACCCCAATAAATTAAAAAGTAATAATTTTCAAATAAGTTTTATCTCCTCGCCCGATGGGCAATTGCCAACATTTGTTCCATAGGCGGGATCTAAAGGGGCAATAGGGGCACTTGGTCCCCTCACTTTTTTTTCGAATTTGTATTTGTATAGTATTTTTTTTTGCATCTTAGCATAATTTTGTGCTTCCTCCCCCCCCCCCTCCTCACCCCTCCCCCTTCTTCTGCCTTCTTACACACACACTTTTTTACTTTCGGTGGGAAATTTAGAGAAGTAGGAAATATTAATTTAAACATTTATATAACAATTAATAAAAGACCTGTAGAAGTTTTATGCATTCATAATCACTTTTCACTTTTCACTTTGCATCGTTGTCCATAATTTGATCATATTTTTCTTCTTTTTTTATGCATTTCATTTATATATTCCAGGAATGGCAGGAAATAATGAACCGGTCTTCAGAACATGGTGTACTTTTGGTGTCAATGGGGACCGTCGTGAAGGGTGTTCGTCCAGAACAAGTTGAAGCTATGGCGGCAGCTTTTGCCAGACTTCCACAAACAGTCGTTTGGAAGGAGGTTATTCCTCGTCCTCAATCACTGGGAAAAAACACAATAATGAAGCCATGGATACCACAGAATGATCTACTGGGTAAGATGAAAATTGAGTTACAGGTATTTAAGTATAGGTCAGGAGTGGTCATTGATTACAACCATACCAATTTTTACTTCACTTTTGCTGGAATTGATTATAACATTGATTAATTAGGGACGGCAATGAGTGTTCATTGGATAAAATGGTGAGTATAAGTTGGTGAGTATTGGTATAGTATTCCAGGTGAGGAATGCTCTATACGCATAGGCGGGATTTGGAAAGGGCAACGCCCCCAAAAAAAGAGTCTTATCCACAATTATATCTTTAGTAGTGTGATATCTTTGCATGTTAATGTGATTTTTTTTTTTAAATTCCCACTTCCGGTAGGTAGCTTTCATATTGTGAGTTTCCCCCTCCCCTTATCTTTTCGCACACACTTTCGGTGGATCAATCCCGTCCACAGGTATGTAACTCATCCTGTTTTCTCGTGCGAATACTAATCGTTTGGTAGGGTTTGTCTTGACTTTTGCCATTTTGTCATGAAAAAAAAACTAGTCGCGAAATTCAGGAGTACAAACATGGGAACACTGAATACAAAAATGCGGAAGGTGCTGAAAGTAGGGAGACATCATGCTAAAAAGTAAAGCTTTACGGTTATGGATATTTTTGAGAGACTTGCTGTCGGAATTTTCACGGTAAACTTTTTGGCAATGGGTGCATGTAGGCAGATGCACGTACCCCATACCTGATCTGCAGATCCGCAGGTAACAAGGACAAGGTCCAAAATGTGTCTGTCATTTGGTGTACTGATATAGGGCAATGGTGGTTTTAAAACATTTTGTAACAATTTTATACTGTTACATTGAAAATACTCACTGGAAGTTTTTCCTTTGCGAAAATGCAGACTGGTTAAAAAACCCGAATATTTTTGCCCTCGATATTGATCAATATTCTTCATACTGTAGAATGATACAAAGTATCGTGCATTGACAATCTCTGATCACTTTTTACCCTTAACCCTGACTTGAGTACCAAACTATACTGGTGAAGCTGTTGTATGATCTGCTTGCATAGCCTACTTGTTTTTAGTTAAACCATGGAGGTACCACTGGTTAAACATGTTTTGTTTTTTTCTCAACCCGATTCAAACCATTTCCATGATATTCCATTCACATATCTCCCTGCAGGTCATCCAAATACGAGGGCGATGGTCTACCACTGCGGCAACAATGGCGCCTTTGAGGCCCTATACCACGGGGTGCCGATTGTTGGTGTGCCGGTTTTTGCCGATCAGACGGATGTGGCTTACAGAATTATGTCAAACGACATGGGACTGGTGGTCGAGCTGCCGACTCTCACAGCTGACACCATGTTTCAAGCTGTTTCCGATGTGATAAATAACCCCAAGTGAGTTCAAAAATGTAAACAGCAAAATTATCACATGAACTTGCGGGGGAAGGGAGGGGGAGGGGCGTAAATTGGCAAATAGTAAAGTTAGGTCACACTTGACGAATTCGGGTTGACAGTGCACCACTGACTTTTTTAGTGATAATCTGTTTACAGATTAGACTGACGGATACGATTAGGGGTGGTTGGATAGAAGATGTACCTCTTTACCTCCCCCCACCCTCTTCCCC
Source organism: Chiridota heheva (assembly GCA_020152595.1). NCBI lineage: Eukaryota > Metazoa > Echinodermata > Holothuroidea > Apodida > Chiridotidae > Chiridota > Chiridota heheva. The sequence continues at coordinate 59,884 of JAIGNY010002318.1, forward strand.
TTGTAAATAATAGTTGCTTGCTGACCAACGCCGTCGAGAGCCAATACGGGCCCGGGGCATCTTCAATACACGGGCCCCTTTGATAAGTAAAGCTTTATAGGTAATTGCTGGTCAAAGGCTACCTTTTGTACGCGCATTTACTTAATTGTTATGGTCCCCTAAACCTGGGCCCAGGGGAAACGAGCTCTTTAACGCCGCCCCTACTTGTCAGCGGTGCTGTTGGTGACGCGTGAAAAGAAGACGTAGAAAGGTAGCGTAGTCACGACGGCATGCCCGATAACCCTTTTCAAATTCAAGTTCTGTTTTATCAGTGATCCCCTTTTCAAGGACTCCCTTTCTCATTATATATGTTGCCAACATTAACATATATGTACCTGTTACCTTATCATTCAGTCTTAAAAAGTTTGTCATATAGAAACGACATTCTCTTCTTCTTTTGCTGTCACAGGTACATGAAACGCGCTCAGGTCCTGTCGAAAATATACAGAGATAATCCTGACTCCGCCCCTGAGAGGGCGGCCTTCTGGATGGAGTATGTGTTACGTCATAAGGGAGCAAAGTTTCTGAGGAGCAAAGTAGCATACCAAGGAATTCTAGCAGAATATCTTATCGATGTTGTCTTTTTTTTATTTGTAATTGGTTTTGTTTTTGTTAAGGTGCTGAGGATTATATTATCGAGTTTATGGTACATCTTCACAGTAAAGCTGTTTAGAAAATACCATGCAGGGTGCGGAAGTTTTTATGATCCTACAGAATTCGAAGAAAGTGATTAATTGTTCTTGAGCTCAGCTGCAAGTAGGCTACATTATGATAGAATCAGTGGCGGCGGAATTGTGGTGGTGCGGGGGGGGGGGGGACTATGATTCAAAATAAAGTTCATAATTTATTAGACAAAAATGTGTTTTAAATCTACGTTTTAAACATTTTGTGACTTCAAACGTTTTTGGAGTTAAGATGTAAATCTTGGTAAAAACTTTGAGCTTCCGGGATCGGTACACATCCAAAAACCCTGGATATTCGTACCCAGTCTCCCCCCCCCCCCCCACCCCTTTCCCTTCTATCTCTACTTCGTGGATGAGAATTATGACCTTGTCAGGGAATAGTGTTTATTTTGCATCTGGAGACAATTTGTGACTCCCTCACTCAGCCAATAGGTAACAAAGGGCGCACGAATCGTACCAAAGAATGCAAAATAGGGTCAATGGAGTCACTATAGTATATTTGTACCATTCGATGAGAAGGCATTTCTTTCATTTCAGAGAGTAGCATCATACTTTTCTACTACTTATTAATACACTTTGGAAAGAAAGAAAAAGGTTATTGCCTCAAAATATTGTAAAGAAAATCGGTGTGAACTGCAATCTAAAACCTTATATCTGTGACTCATATTTTTAAAGTTTCAAAAATACCCAATACCCAAAAGGACGCCTAATAAACGTTTCTGGGAGGTATATATAGTAAAAATTCCCCTTCCCAGGTAATTTCAAAATAGCGGGTTCCCCGCTTTAAAATTCGTTCCGCCACTCATGACTTGCAATTTGTATAGTCCTCTTCCAAGTTTCTCAAGAAATCACGAACAACCTCACGAACAGTCTCACATGTCGGCATGTAGTGTACCATTCCCACAAATATAATTTTAAAAAAGCATTTGAAATTAGTATATTTACCTACTTGCAGTGGCGTAGCCAAAGGGGGATCAAAAGGGCGACACCTCCCTTCCTCCCTAATATTATAATCTGTCGGTTCAGATTTTAATCAGTCGGTTCAGAAGATTGGTGCCGTCGGTTCAACAAGCTTTGACATTCTAGGTGCTTATCATGTTTTTAGATTTCGAAAAAGCACTTTCTCAGAAAAAGGTTATTCGGTAATAATATATTAAACAGTTTTGCGATTTTGTATTTAAATACATGAAGTAAGACACACAGAGAGAGAGAGAGGGTGTGGAGGGGGAGAGAGGGGTGGGGAGGGGGAGAGAGGGGGAGGTGTGTGTCGGAGTGCACGTGATACAGAACAGGCTTATTTTATTTTAAAAGTTTGACAACATTTACACAAGCCTGTAGTAAATTATTGAAAAACTTTCTTTTAGACAACCCATATTTTTCAAAGAGTGACGATCAACCTAACCATGTACAAACGTAAACAATAAAACATTATATTTCCACATGCGCTTTCATGATTTTGTGTTTTGTTTATAGTGTATTCAGGTATTATAGCTCTCTTTGACATGAATTATGACTTGTATATACACCTTCTTACTATGCGTTGTACGTTTTTGCCCTTGAAATGTCAATTTTGGAAGAACTTCCAGGGGCTTCGCCCCCTGGACCCCTACCAGGGGTTCGCCCCTGAACCCCACCAAGGGCCCTAAACTCCCTGGTTCATGCCAACGCAATTAAATGCATGAATCCCAGAGTAGACTATTTCCAATTCCGTCAGTGATGCCAGCAATATCCATGTTAGGATGTATGTATGTTTGTCTGTCTGTATGTATGTATGCCTGTCTGTCTGTCTATCTGTATTTTGTATGGTTGTAAACCATACTGTAATTCTTTTATAAACAAAAAGCTGTTACTCACCTTTTTGCCTGATAAATTGTTTTCTATATTTTTAGTAGATGATAAGCCCTCCCTCACTCTGGTTGGTTAGTACAAAGTGTTTGCAGAAGCATGGCGGGGAAGGGACTGATTTCGTCCAAGATGAGAACACTGTACACTCTCAGTTGCATGTTAACATGCTAGACCCATGTTGGGCCAATAGAAGAAAGTTTTTCCGATATAACTTGGAGTAAAAATAGTTAAACGATTCAAGAAAAATACCCAACCCAAGAGCCAAAGTTCGACAAAATGTTTAACATTCCCCAACAATTTCACCCACTCCATCGTCCCGACTACCCATGCCATCAGATTCTCACAAGTCTACTGCCACTCGATTCTTTCTCTACACTCCCACACATCTGCACATACAACCACCAGACCACTCGTATACCAGTATACCTGTATACCGATGTCTAAATTTCTGGACGCGCGAACAAACCTCGAATGCGAAATGTGTCAGTGGTGTATAGTTAACAGGTTGGGGGGATCATTGGCGTAGGCAGCTTTTTTGTTGGGGAGGGGGGGGGGGGCTACTCATTGGTATGATTTTTAAACCGTGACAGTATCCAAGCGGAGCGCCACCATGAGTTGGCGCGTAGCGTTCAGAGAAATTTTTCCAATAAATGCTGCCTATAGATTGCCGGAAATGGCACTTCCTAGGCCAAAAACTTGCAAATTTGAGGCTGTATTTCTTTGATTGTTCACAATTTTGCTGTACATTTTGTCCGAATTCTTGGTTGCCAAAAAAAATTAGGGAATTGTGCCACCTGCCCCCACCACATACTTGCCGAAGTACAATTTATTCAAACTTTATTGCGTAGCGATATAGGGGCAGTTTGGATTGATCCCTTCAGAGTTTTTATGGGGGAAGGGGGTGGTACATGTCAAAAGATATTCGTAAAGCAAACAAAAGATCATTGATCACACTTGCACACCTGGCCAATAATTTTGACTCCAGAATATTGAAAAATGAGGAGTTGAGTAAGGTGACATTGTACTTACTTGTTACTTGGAGTCGAAATGTTGGAAGTAAGATTTGACAATCAAACTTACCAAATCATAATTTTAAACTCAACCGCCGCGCTGATGTTATGGCAAATCTGTCAATGACTGATTCCACGTCTGGGCAATGGGCCCTATGAATTTGTAATAAAATAAGTGCCTCCAGTCGGGCTTCCGTCATTGTTGACCGAATAGCTGTAAGGGTTCTTTCCATTTTTGAAAAGACTCTCTCGGCCTGTGCAGAAGTCACTGGCAAAGTTGCCAGCAACTGGAGCAACAGTGATATGTTAGGAAACATTTCAAAGCAATGATCTGTACGATACATAGGCATATAGGTGTAATCTAATTTTTGTTAATATGGGATTGGAGGGGGGAGGCATGGCCCCCGTGGCCCCCTCCCCTCTGGATACGCCAGTGGGGATTAGGGATCAGTGTTGGGCTGGCCCTTCTTCCAAGGACCCAGATCATCCCTCTACTTTAGCATTCCTGGGCCCTCTTCAGCTATTTGATGGCACCACAAATCAGGTCCCTAAAGCATTTCAGTCTGATTCTGTTGGGGTCAGTTCTTCAGTTTAATGGCGCTTCTCAGCAATAGGAACTTGGACCGATTACTGTTGGTGATTTAAAGCATTATACACGCAAGCTTATCTTGAACAGATGAAAGAGGACCTAAAAAGAAACAAAAAGGTGAAGAAAACTTTGGTACTGGGTTACCAACTTAGTACGCAAGCCGCCGGCGGCCCATCGGCGAATCGCTAGCGGCAAAGACAGCGGCCTGCTAGCGGCAAGGTTAGTTTTTACCCACTGCGGCCTGCCGGCAGCATCCGGTGGTGACCCGATATAGACCCGCTGGTGGCCCGCTGTAATGCCTATCATATAAAAAGTATTTGCTAGGAAATATTTGATTGAATAATCACAATGTGATATTGCTTTACTTTAAATGCATGGCTTTAGCCACGTTGCTATCGCTCAGGCATGCTTGCAGTTAAGGCCGTTAAGGCCGTTACCAGGTTACACACCGAACGCGACGCGGCGAGCGATTTTTTAAACAAAATTGAATAAAACAGAGGAAAAGAAACATTTTGTCCTCTTGTTTTCAGAGAAGGATAGTCATCGCATGGCTATTCAGATGATAACTGAAAATTGATTGAAATGGCCTTTCTAGACCCATTAAAGCAAAATTCGCGTCATGACAGAAAATCGTGCACCACTAAAGCGAATTTCTCTATACAGTTTGAACAAAAAAGCATTTCTAACAAAATTTTTAGTATCATTAGCAGATTAGAAAGCCTCAATTGTAAACTTCATCGTGTGTAAGCAAAAAGTCAAAGCATCTTATAATATTTGTTTCCTGTATGTTTATCTAAAAAATCGCTCGCCTCGTCGCGTTCAGTGCATGTGTAACGGCCTTACTAGCTACCCGCATGATTGAGTATTTTAACATCAGTTTTGTTTATTATACAAAGTATGAGGTAAGTTCTATTTGTGTACTTTGCATATTCATCAAATAGAATATGACATAATTAATAAATGCCAATATTTGTACATCAATAAATATGTACACAAACATTTACCTGTTTACAGAGCATATTTCTATCATTATATAATTGAGGATATAGATATGTCTGTCCTTTGAGTAAGCTCTGCATTTGAATATCGATTATTATAATCAAAACAAAATTAAGCTCCGCCCAAATACGGCAATGGGTACACGCCCAGAGCTACTAGACGTTGTCGATTTGCCGCCGGGATAACGTCAGTTGGCCGCCGGCGGCTAGATGTTGCAGTTTTGCTGCCGGGATAGCGCCAGCGGGCTGCCGGGATAGCGCCAGCGGGCCGCCGGCGGCTAGACGCTGCCATTTTGCCGCCAGGATAAAGCCAGTGAGCCACCGGCGGCTAGACGCTGCCGCCTTGCCGCCAGGATATCGACGGATTGCGTACTGGGAAGTTTATTATGGAAAGTTTGCGCCCTTATCCTCACATTATTAACAAGTGTTAATGATTTTAAATACATTTTTGTTACTATTTTATTATTTTTCCTCCAAATTTCTTCAGATGGTAAATTATAATTAGCCTTACTAGATTCTGTTTTACTACTTCCCTAATATATCCAATAGTTTTTCAGCCACAAAATCACAGGACAAAATATGATAGAAAACATAAAGATTATGAGGAATCGGAGGCTGTTATAATCATAATAATAATGATAATAATAATAAATAATGATAATAATAATAATAATGATAATAATAATAATAATAATGATACACATATATTTATAACGCGCCCCTTTGAACTAAATCGTCAGGAGCGCGGAACAGTAAGTAAAGTAAATGATAAGATAAATGAAACAAATGAAGTATAAAACTAGAAATTTAAAAGCAAAAAATTGAAATACCTAAAATATAAATACGCAATTAATCAATACATAATTCATAGGCTAAACTAAAGATCAAAAGCTGAACATGCTGAATAAGAAATATAAACAAATGAAGTAAAAACAAATTAAGTAAAAGTACAAATTACTGAAATACCTAAAATAAGCATACACAATGAATCAATACATAAAACAAAGACTAAAGATTATAAGCACATTTAAAAAGGTGGGTTTTCAGTTGAGATTTAAAAACATTGTAACAGTGAATTGCACGTAATTGAACGGGTAAATTATTCCACAAGGTACAGGCAGCAACAGAATAAGATCTTTGACCAGCAGATTTAGAATTGAATTTTGGTAAAACAAGAGTTGGAGCAGTTGACTGTCTGGTAAAACGAATTGGGTTAAAAACTTTTAAATGTAAGTAAGAAGGTCCAGGATTTATAGACAGATTTATGGGCGAACATGATAATTTTGAATTTTATTCTAAACTGAATAGGTAGCCAACAGCCAATGAAGGTTAAACAGAATTGGAGTGATATGGTCGAATTTCGTGCAGGATGAAAGCAGACGAGCAGCATGGTTTTGAATTTTCTGGAGACGTTGAATTTGATAATTTGGTAAACCAACAAATAAGCTATTACAACAATCAAGTCTCGAACTAATAAAAGCATGAACAAGAGTGGCAATATTGAGAGCGGTATGTACTTCTTGACTGAGAAAATGTTACGTAAATGCCAATAGGCATTTTTACAAACAGTTGCCATGTGGGCATTATATGAAAGACAACTATCGAATATAACCCCTAATAACCCTGTTATGTCATAACTAGTCTGATTTCAGTCATTTCTACACAAATAATCTCAAACTTTAAACTTTAATATCTTCTTAACCTGTTAACGGAATAAGATGTTTTAATACTTTCTTCACCAGTTTGTTTCTTTTGAAGTCCTCTTTCATATAAGGTGGACTTGGCCACTGAACTAATCCTTTAATAAAATTTTATTTCGTCTACGGTTTCCGATTGGGAGATCTCCTGATTGGGAGATCGAGACATGCGCAGTGACCAAACTGTTCAAAATTTCAGCAGTTAAGAATTATTTTGCTTTTCAAATTCTGTTTTTCTAAAGTTGTATACTTTCAAAATGATATTGAAATTAATATTTCTGGAACTTTCTTTACATAATTTGAGCTTTTGCCGGTGACTAAAATTTTAAATCTGCTTTTCAGAAACTATTGTAATGAATTTTTATAGATCACTTTAAAATTTTCTGGTAAAAGTCAAATTTTCGCTGGTGAAAATGGAGAAAATAGTTTAATTGTTCTGTTGCACCAATAAAATTAGAATACTTCGCAGGCATTTTCCTACCTTTGGCTTAAAACAAACTTTACCATTTTGTATTTCTTTAGAGAGATTTGAATTCAGGAAAGATGCAATGTGGATTATAATGACAAGAAATCTCCCGATTGGGAGTTCTCCCGATCGGGAGCGACGCGTGGACACGGACTGGCTAAGAGAGTAAGTTTGAAGTTCTATATAATTTGTGTAGAAACAACTTAACTCGGACTAGTTGTGACGTCACATCCTCATATTTTTCAAAGTCTTTATGTATTTAATCATATTCTTTCCTGCGATTTTTGTAACTTAAAAACCAATTAGATATGTCAGGAAAGTAGTAAAACAGAATCTAGTAGACCTAAGGAGAAGGACAATTTACCACATAGAGCCTAGAAACAGTCCGGAAGCAAGCCTATTAATAGGAACATTTATAACACACGAGAATATTGAAGTCATGCAGCCATATTGTTCAGATGTTGCGATAAAATGTCATAGTTTCTAATTTATGTTCTTGTAATATTAAAAATCATCGTGTTGATAAACGTTTGAATTTTCAAAATGGCCGTTTCGCGCCTAAAAGCCTAGCACTATTGTCTTTTTTTTTCTAATATTTCAAAAACGGCGTGGTGAACATATCAAATGGGAGTGGAAAACTTGTAGTCATGACAGCAATGAAAGTAGTTTCATGAGTTTTAAGTTTCCCCTAGCAAAGATATTTTTCCCAGACGCATTTCAAATTTGAAATATGTAACATTGCATAAGGCTTTAACGTTAGGATATAAAAGGATGATGGGAAATATCACAAAATGGCGGCTTCCATGTAGCAAATGTTCCCATTTGTAGGAACATTTATATTCCCATTAATAGGTATGCTACCGGACTGCAAGAAAGTTTGAGGGAAAATAATTCAAATTCTATGGTAAAATAGTTGAAATCAATTTCCTTTAAAATGCATTAACAATTGTTAAGAATGTGAGGACCAGAGGGCCAACCTTTCATAGTAAATCACGGAAAAAGATGTTGAAGTAGCTTCTCAGTCCTCATTTCGTTTCTTTGAAAGTCCTTTTATAATGATAGGAGATAAACTTTCTTGACCACTGAACTAAAGATAAATTGCAGCGTGGAGCTGCCATGTAAATGGCAGCTCCCTGATTATGGAACGAACGAAACTGTTATAGTTTAATGACTAGGCTCCACAGCTGCAGGCCGTGCCACAAAGTCACCCAAAAAAGAGACAAGCACAAATGAACGAGGAACAAGCACGGGCGGGAGGGAGAGGGGGAGGCCACACGAAAACAGGCCTGACAACAGCCAGGAGACACGCAAGTGATTACTTGAACATAAAGAAGTCGTTTCAGAGCCACTCCAAAACTACAATAACAAACTACAAGTAAACATCATACCAAAAGTTCCTAGGGTGGAACGAAAAATCACTAACTAAAAAAAAATACTAACAAAAAAAGGATTAGGCATTAAAAAAAATAAGCTAATTAAGATTTGCCGAAAACGGACCTTTTACTTTGAGCTGATACCGTAGTTATTCGTGAGGATCTTCTGTTCTTCCTTAATACAAGTGTTACTAAAGTGTTTATCAATGGTGAGGCGGTTTTTACAATAGTTGCTGAGGAGTAAATCAATACGAGAATGAACGTTGGGGAGGAGTGAAGGCCAACGAGAGCGAATGGAGAAAACCAACGAGGTATGTGGAATATTATTTTGAGAGCTTTAGTTTGGATTTGTTCCAGCTTGAAACGATTAGTGTTGGAGAGCAAAGGGAAGACAATAATCGAATAATCAATAAGTGAGCAAATGAGATATTAAATTAAGAAGCTCTGGGATTGTAAGCAGTCCCACAAATAGTTTACAAGTGCGAACTTTAAGTTCTTTACTCAAAATATCGAAATGCGGTTTTAAATTAAATCTAGCATCAAAGGTAATACTGATACTCAATTATAGTTCGGTATAACAGTATCATTAAAAATTAAGATCAGAATCAATTTCGGACGGCGACGGATGAAAACCATAGATTGAGATTTGGAAGGGTTAAGGAAAATTCTCCATTTGCTGCACCAACATTGAAGTAGATTAATGTAATATTACAGATCGTCCCTGGCAAGAATATCTTTGGCCGTCGACCAGACAGCCAAGTCGTCTGCATACTGAGAAATATGGATGTAGTCAGAAAAGGGGTTTGGAAAGTCGTTTACAAAAATAAGAAAGAGCAAAGGACTAAGTGGGCTACCATGAGGGGTGCCCGCATTCACAACCAAAGGATCAGAATAAACATTATTAATTTTGAAGCGAATTTGTCTGTTGAATTAAGTCTACAATTAAGCGAATAAATTGTACTGGGAGGGAGATCTTGTTGAGTTTGAAAAGTGTACCATTGTGCCATATCTGATCAAAAGCCATTTCGGTATCAAAGAGGGCAAAAAATACAAAATTCCTCTCAGAGAGGTTATAAGCAATATGGTGAGACAACTTGGTTATTTGATCTGCGGTACTAAAATTTCAACGGAAACCAGCTTAAAAGTTATTAAAGAAATCAATATCGCTAAGATAAGTAGTGAGCCTAGAACAGATTACCCTCTCGAGAAGTTTGCTTACAACAGAAGATACTTATGGGTCTATAATTATTAGCTTTAGAATGATCCTTCCCCGACTTGGGTATGAGAATGACATGCCTCGATTTCCACTTAAAAGGGAAAACTCCAAATTTAAAACAAATGTTGTAGAGCTGACATGGAAAAGTTGTTAATTTAATAGAGTACTTTTTTTAAAGGAAGTAAGTTACCCCCCCCCCCTCTCCCTCCCAGGGGCCGGCTGCTTAGTATTCTTGAGAGCTTTTTTGATTGGAATCGAATCGAAACTGTCATAGTTTATCGACTGGGTTCCACAGCTGCAGGCCGTGCTACAAAGTCAAAACAATAGTTATCCAAGCGCCCAAATAAACGAGGAACGAGCACAGACAAGGGGAGCCAAAGGCCACACGAATAAACAAGCCTGGCAACAGCCAGGGGACACACAAGTAAAACGTGAACACAAAGGAGTCGTTTCAGAGCCATTTTGATTGGAGCATATGATATCGAGTTTATCAGAGGATGCATACAGTCATACTTTTTTTGCGGACGCGAAGCACAGTATACAGCAAATAGCGTACACTCACTGTTTTCATTATTATGATTCAGAACACATACGTCTCAGTGACAATTTTCGAACTCTGGCGAGTAATACACACAGCCAAGCCATCTTCGGATCATGGAGGAAACTTTAAATCACTCATGGAAGCCCTAGACATGGCGGGCATTACCAAATTCACAGAAGAAAATCCAGACTTCATAGAAGTTATCACCAGTAGGAAAAGGAAAAAAACAACAATCCACAACTCCGGCAAAATCCGCTGCGAAAACACACCGCCAACTATCACCAACAAGCAATGCACCCGAACATACCAACAACGACAAATGCAAAAACAAATGCTACATTTCCAATGCATCATAGACGGAATGGCATCAAGGTTTCAAAATGAACTTGACTCTCAGTGCAACAAAAGAAATAAAAAGAGTCAAGCCACACATCAAGGTTTTCAGGATGAAATTACTACAAAGAGGCGGTGTAGCCATACAAACAAACTCTTCCAGAGACCTCAATTACATGATGCAAGACTGGGACGACACCGCATCCGAGGGCTTCAATGTCCAATTCCCCAAAGCCTACAAATCAAACCAGAATCAATCGCAATCCAAAATCATTATCATCAAAGGCGTCAGCGTGTCAATACACATCGAGTATGGTTGGCCATGCGGGTCATAACGTCTCCTAATATTACGCCAAAAAAAATCCATTCTTACGTCGTAACAATCAGTTCTTACGTCGTAACAATCAGTTCTTACGTCATAACAATTCCATTTCATACTTCTAAAACGGGTCGCCGCTGGCTGTTACCTTTAGGCGTAAGAATATACATAATTTTACGCGTGAAAACTAATTTTCTATTCTTACGTCTAAAGGAAACAGCTAATCAGCGATCCGTTTTAGACGTGTGCAATGGAATTGTTACGACCTAAGAACTGATTGTTACGACGTAAGAAATTATTGTTACGACGTAAGAATTGATTTTTCTTAGACGTAAAATATGTCTGAAAATTAGTTTTAACGCGTAAAATCATCATGTCTATTCTTACGCCTAAAAGGAAACAGCCAATTAGCGACGCGTGTTAGACGTATGAAATGAAATTGTTACGACGTAAGAAATGATTGTTACGACGTAAGAATTGAATTTTCTTAGACGTAATGATAGGAGACGTTATGACCCGCATGGCCAACCATAATCGAGGACATAGAAACAGACTGAACTAACCAACCAAAGCATCGATTTCAATAAATAAACCGGATTCAATCAAAGCACTTTAATAAACCTACGAAACTTATCACAATAAGCCTAAAAAACTCCAACCAAGCCGACCAACTATAGTAACAAAAGGAATACAAATGTTCACCTGCTTTCACTATCAAATTGAAGAATCTCAACAGCAGCCATCCATAATCCAGAGCTTCAAGTGCCAAAAATATGGCCACTTTGCAAAATCATGCAAAGCAGTCTGTTGTGAGGGCAACCACCTCGTCAAAGATTGCACTACTTCCAAAGAAACGCCAGACGCATGCGCTAATTGCAAAGGACCACACCCATCAAACGAGTGCCAACAAGACAGTCATATGCATCAACTGCCAAGACCAAAATAAACATCTCTCCACCAATCTAAACCAAATAACTAAGCAAACAAAGCAATACGTCACAAAGTCAACTACCACAGAAACTAGCGAGGCTTGCATTCACCAGACTTTCCTCAAATTCAAGCTCAACCTACATTTCAAGCTCAATCGGTAAAAGATATTCCAGCTGATAGGTAAAGACGCTTACGACATGGCCTATAATTTAATTTAACAGCAACCATGCTCCACAGCGAAGCGTCTCATATCATGTCAAAGAGCGACCATATCAACAGTCCGGTTCGTACCCCCGATCGGGAGAACAGTTTTGTTCTCCCGATCGGGGGATCCGTTACAGAAGTAAACATATTATATTTTTAACTGTCGAACAAGTTCGAACCCATCAAAAATGAAAGTCACTGAAAAATATGTAAGGGCCTATTCCTGCTAGAATTTTTATCATAATTTGCTGCCATACTTTAAAAGAGTTATAATAGAATTTTAAAAAGACGAGGGATTTAGAAAGCAATAGCGACGCTAATGGACAAAATGAACTTAATGCATTTTATTTTAGTATCGACGAAACAAGATATCAGGGTAGTTTCATTTGTCTTTATGTTCTGTGTACCCCGCAAGCTGTTTGACCACTTATACTATCCTTTATTCTGTAAAGAAATCGAATAACTATGAAAATAGCAAAAACATAAAACAGTCAAATGGGTTAAAAAAATTGTAATGCTTTTCGGCACCTTTTTTTTAAGTGTTGATATGCACATTGTTATGCAAATTTGTGATGTACTGCATGAACGGGCTTATACCTCTCTATTTAGATTGGAGGTGCAAAATATGATTTGGCAAAAAATGTATATCTTTTCAATTATACATAAGTAATTCAATACATCAAACAATGATTATGTAATCTTTAGGAGGGACATAGGCGGCGGAACCGCGGAGCAAGAGGGCACGTGCCCCACCCCCACTTTTCTTCAAAGCTTAAAAAGTGCCCTTTTTTAGAGATGAAAAGTGCATCTTTTTCTGAAGAAAAAGGTGCCCTTTTAAAAAAAGGAATTAACTGTCCTTTAAGACATCGAACAATTTTCCACTTCGAAGACTCTATATCTGATTTTTTCATTAAAGAAAGTAACACAAATATCGTCCTAAAAAGACTAAAATTGTGAAATTTCACGAGCCGCTTCGCGCACATACACTGGTCTACATTTTTCCTAATGACAAAAATAGGGCCCCTACATATTGGACTTGTTCACACTATAAAAGGCCATGCGCCAAGTTTGTTTTCCCAACTTTAAATTTGTAAAATCTCTTTAAAATGGGGTCTTGCTATAATAATAATAATAAATGTTATTTAAATACGCCATTCACCAAAGTACCATGGCGCTTACAAAGTGAAATAAAAACAAAATGAAAAATATCAAAATAAGTGGGTCTTTAAGAGTTTTTTTAATACTGTGGTGGATGGAGAAGTTTTCATGTTTGTGGGTAAAGTGTTCCAGGATCTGGATGCAAGTATTTCAAATCTTTTGTCACCTATGGCAGCATTGGATATGGGTATGTGAAGTCGGGTGGAGTCATTACTCGATCTGAGTTCACGTGCGGGTTTTCTTATCTTGATCATATCCTTTAAATACCAAGGCGCCTGACCATTCAGGATTTTGTAGATGAAGAGTAGTGTTTTGTAGGTGACCCGTTTTGATATTAGTAGCCAGTGTAGCTTGCTGATTAATGGACCTGGATCAGTTTGTCTACCAACACCAAATATATAGAGTGCGAGCCACCCCAAGTTTCATTAGTGGGGCATATTTTAAATAGGCCATGCACGGCAAAACTTATTATTTGGACCCGGACCATTGTAATGACTCAAACTGAAGTGGCCCTTCCATCTTCTTTATAAATACTATAAGGTGCCCTTTACAGAGAAAAAAAGAAAGAAGTGTTTATTTAAAATATCATCCCCTTAGGCCTATCTGCTTATTATAAATTGATCTTTTTTATTGACAGATTGAAGAAGGTAACACAAACATCAAGCAAATTATCACAAATCTTGCTTGTGGAGCGCCTTTGATTTGATTCTGCTATACTGACTCGCTAAAGACCTACTGATATACCGAGTTACATTTACTCTCAGCAAGAAAATGAGTCTCCTGAATAAAGGACCCCTTATTTGCTGAGTTAGTTTCACATTATTTTAGACATGAAATATATTCCGATTCATGAGCAATACATTTGGCTAATTATGAACTATTAGTAATTAAATTCTTCCGATTTTAAGATTTAGGATCTAAAAACTTTTAAATTTTCTGTCGACTTTGGCAGTTTGGTATAAATTTGTTATATTCTTTACCGAATTTTGGAATAAAATTTATTGAATTTTCGAAAGAAAGGAAAATGGTCATAATTTACGGACCGATACAAGTTTTAAACTATTCCGGAGGGTGGGAGACCCTATAAAGTTTTATTGCTTTGCTACATGCTTTGAAAATACGACAGCTGGAAAGCGCCCTTCAGATCCTGCGCCCCCTCCATATTCAAACATCTTCCGCCCCCTATGAGGAGGGCACAAGTGGATCTCCTCGTCCCTATGGCTGTATGGTGAGCCGTACATGCATGAAATCCGCCATTTTTATGATTTAATCCGGCATGCTGGCACGGCATGGGAGGACTGGCCAAATAGTATCATTCCACCAGTTTACCGACAGACCGATATAAATCGGTCGATTGGCGGGCCAGTCCAGCTCTGGCGGTATGGTCTCCCTGTTCATGTTCTGGGAATCTGGACATGCCAAATATATTCTCCAATTTTGATGAGCATTCGAACACTCAGAATTTGGCGTGGGGCTACCTGAAAGTGTGTAGCATGCTATACATTGCTCTTGCAAAGTGTCTATAGGTAGGGCCGTAGGAAGGGTCTCCTCTAAATAAGAGGGAGGAAGAAGGGGGTAGGTTTCCTCTAAAAAATATGAGAGAGGAGGGTGGGTGGGTGGGGGAAGAATTGGGAAATTGCACTTTTAAATTAAACGTTTTAAATTGTCTTTCGTGCCATCACTTTTCGGAAAATTACATTCATTTTCGGCAATTGTTTTAGACTTTCTGTGAATATCTCCGCTCGTTTATTTTTCTTCTAAAGCTGAATTTATTCCCAAAATCTTCGTTTTTCGCTTTGCTGTAAAACAAGTACCAGCACTGCTGGGAAATTAATTTGCGATGGACTGGCCTGTCCCGTGTAGGAAAAGGCATGTACTCTCATTCGCTTGCGCCATCATGGAAACCGGGGATAAGCTCCGGCCCTTATGAGCCTAATGGCTCGGATGGATTTAGCTTTAGCATGATCTAACAGTCTAATGTTCCGAATTCCGCAAAATTCAAGGAGGAACAATGGTAATCAGCCCTTGTTAGCCCGACGGCTTAAAAATGAAGACACAATTTTAGAATTTCCAGCAAGGCGGGTAAATTGCACTTGCCCGTTTCAGCCTTTTACCAAGCTTCTGCTGTACCTCAGTGCTTTCAAATTCTCCACTGATAAATTTTTGTCTATCAGGAGGCGCCCCTCAAATTATGTGCCCCTCAAAATATGTGCCCTAAAATTTAAACTTCTCTAGGCAAAATATTCGCTTTCACAATAACAATATAAGCTACACTTAAGATTTGATCTTATCATGATATTTCCCTGATGTAATGATATAGGCCTTCTTCGCAAAACGCAAACTGGTCTCAAACAGATCAATTTATCATGTTTTATTAATAAGTATTTGTGTTGTATTAAAAAAAGATGCTTTACAAATATTGATCAGTACTATCAAACCGTCTTTACTTAACCTACAAGAAAAATGGATAAACAAATCAGTGATAACAATTTGTGCTTCGTCTTATGCTCTGTCTAATTCACGAATAAACGGCTTCAAAAACTTCCGCTTTCTGAATACCTGATTGATTTCCTGATAAATAATTGAACCTGGGTCAAACCAGTGTTCATGATTCATTATGTGTACGTCACGTAAAGAACATGTCAATCAGATAACACGTTTACAGGAAGAAAACACTGCCGTGCCGGTGAATTGAGATAAAATCTGCGAAAAAATTTATGTGGGCGCAAATCAGCAAACGGTAGTATCTTGAAAAATATTTTACTTTGCGTCAATGCCATGACGTAATTAATGACTCTCAAGCGGGCAGTTACGTCAAGCGTGCCAAGCATAGTTCTTTCAATGTCTGTGTGTAATAAGTTCTACCAGAGATTTGGACATGTAGCAGTCAGAAAGTGTATAATATTGTGGCCTGGAGGGGCTGAATTCATATTTGATCAACTTCATATCGTTAGCACTAGCCGGAAGGGTCCAGGAGAAATTTAAAAGCTGCATTCAAACCTCTCGAGGTTCAGGATTAGTTCAGTGGTCAAGCATGGATATACTAGGTCGACGACGACGAGTGAATACACAATTACAATGACGGGGTCGTCGCCTGCGTATTCGGTTATGTTAGTCAAAATGCTATCACGGAACGCTTAATACGACCCGGACGAGAACCCGTATGGACAGACATAACATTGACAACCAAGTCAATGTCCACGGCCTTTGATAACCAGTTGTGGTGCACTGGCGTGTCTAATACCCAACCCAGGCTTGAACCCAGGGCCTCGTGGTCTGTAGACATGTATGATAACTGCTACACCACAGTTAGTAAGATAATAGGTCATGTAAGTCCATATTATATTAGAGAGGATTTCAAAGGATTAGTTCAGTGGTCAGACATGTTTATCTTATATGAAAGAGGACTTCAAAATAAGCTATTTGGGGAGGTTATAGGACAAAATTAAATAAACTTTCTTTAAAATACATAAAGACTTTGATGAATATGAGGCTGTGACATCAAAACTAGTCTGATTTCAGTCGTTTCTACAGAAATGATACCGACTTGAAACTTTAAACTTGAGTATCTCCTTAACGGAATTTTGCAATGCTTTCTTCACCATTTTGTTTCTTTTGAAGACCTTTCATATAAGAGAGACATGCTTTGACCCCTGAACTAATCCTTTAAAGGACATCTCAGTCGAAACGCGAGGGCGCGGGTCTTTTTGTTTACATGGCATAAGAATTTTGAAATAACCAAGTCTAATTTTTGATACTGCCACTTCCTCACTTGTCGTTACGTAAAAAATGAGCCCAAATAAGATACAAACCCTAAACCTGACAAATAGCTAGAATGACAACATGGCAAAAAAACTTCAGCACTAAACAACACTAAAAGGTAAACAATGGAGTGAAAACCAATACCGTGAGAACCAAAAGTACCCCAAAAAATTAAAGATAAATGGCAAAATGAGGATTGAAAATAAAAAATAAATCCAAAGGACCATAAAAATAGGGCAGTTAAACTGGGAAGAGAGAAAAAATAACATGTAAAATCGCTGTGTTAGAAGATTTGTAACTTTATATTAAAAATAAATGCTTCCAGAAAAATCTGGAAGTTTTTATTATTATTATTGTTTTGAAGAGCAGCAATGTCGCACATACAGACACCCATTTCGGTATAGGGATCTGCTCTATTTGGGTATGTGGACTTGTAGGCCTACTAATCTACCCCAAGACAACAGGAATATAATCATTTACCGGGAACGACTGGAATTAAGGTTTGTTGACTGTTGTTACAGATTTAAGCTTAACCTATTTGGATATTCTGAGGGCCTTAGGACTATATTTGTACAGGACGTTAAACTTGGATAGGGCCTTAGGACTACTTTTGTACAGGACGTTAATCTCAGATAGGGCCTGAGAACTATTTTTGTACAGGACGTTAATCTCAGATAGGGCCTTAGGACTATTTTTTTTTGTACAAGACGTTAAACTGGGATAGGGCCTTAGGACTATTTTTGTACAGGACGTTAAACTCGGATAGCCAAGACTAACTAGTTAGATTTTAACGTAAGTTGATCGTTTCCTTATTTCCGCCGTAGTTATCTTATATTTTAAGTCATTTCGCCATGCATGATTGAAATGTAATTATTGAGAAAGGACGCGTAACTTGATTATTTGATATACTTTAAATCTTTGTCCTCGAGTTTTCTTTGCCTTTATTCTGTTGCTCAGTCATAATTACGTAGCTTCCTCACCAGTCAAATTTGTAAGAGGTGGCATACAAATATTTCATTTACATAACATCCATCTGAGAGCTGAAAGCTCGACCTATACGCTACAATATGATTATTCCAGTGGAGGATGCCAAATGTAACCATCATAAAACATGTAAAATCAGGGTCGTAATTCCTGGGGAACATGCATTGGGACTTGTTCCTTCATTCAGGCAGAATTAAAAACAAATATGTAAGTTTTTGAAAAACATTATTCCCCATGTGTGGAGGAAAAATTTGGCTTTAGCTCCATGCATGTTGCCATGCGTCCCGTCACTTTTTTGAAGGACAATTATTCGTCATATATAAAAAGAATAGATTTTAGCAGTTAGTAACCAGGTCACTTAGACAGTGAGAACATTAAGTCACTCAGTGTAGTGGCAGTGCAGTAAAGCTTCAGCTTCCGGGCCAATCTAGCGTCTCGGGCTCGATTCCCGGTGGGTCACCAACCAGTGCTCCACGACTGGGTAATGAAACGGTCGTGGGCATCTTGCATGTAAATACTCCAATGGAGGTCTGTTGGGACGCTATAAACCTTAATAAACCAAACCAACCAAAACGTTGACGGTGTGCTGGTGGGTGGCCCTGGCAGCTTGGTGAGTATAGTTTTTACAATCTATGTCGAAAGGTGAAAGTACCGTCCGGTATCAATTTGCAACAAAGGTCTGCAAATTAATTGCAGGAAGGGGTAGTACTGTCCCCAGCTCCCGCTGCCGACAGCCCTGCTGTTCACCCATATATTTATGGGTGAATAGAGTAATTGAAATCTGAGTTTTATCAAAATATGAGTCAACGTTTTATCTTCTTTTGTTATTTATGATACTGGGTATATTCATAATATTTATTTATTGTTTACATTTCTTTCCTAGACTGCAAAATCTCATTACTGGAAATCTATTCCTGCCATAGCCTAAACAAAAAAATAGTCAGAACTTTCTGCACTCTTTCAAAGAAATATGAAGCACATTTAGAAAACAAGATCGAAGGATTTACATGAGTTAGAAATTACATGATCTGATGATGGAAGTTGCCGATATATGGACGGGATGAAGGTACCAACCCTGACAAAAAGTCCAGATTTTGCATTAATAAACTTTATATTTGGAAAATAAAGTTTGATATGGCCAGATAATTCGTATTTAACCTTGATTAAAGTCAATTTGATATTCAAATAAAGTTTGATCAGGCCAGATAAAGTGAGATATAACCTCGATTAACATTACCGTCAGTTTAATTTTCGTATAAAGTTTGATCTGGACCGATAATTCCTTATATAACCTCGATTTAAGTCAGTTTGATATACAAATAAAGTTTGATATGACCAGATATAAACTTGATTAAAGTCAACTTGATATTCAAATAAAGTTTGATCTGCCCAGATAAAGTGAGATGTAAACCTGATTAAAGTCGGCTTGATATACAAATAAGGTTTGATGTGGCCAGATAAAGCCATCTATAAACTTGATTAAATGCTACATTTGATATTACAAATAAAGTTTGATTTGTCCAGATCAAGCCAGATATAAGCTTGATTTAATACTACATTTAAAGAATTTTTCAGAGTGGAAATAAATTTGTATTAGTAATAAAAAGGTAATTTGAAGATAAACAATTAGCGAATAAAATGATATAATGTGATTCAGCGGCATGCAGATTATAAAGGCTCAGTCCTTTTTCGTGGCTCTGTTTTGACTATGTTCTTTCTTAAGTATCTACCAATACAATAAAGTATCAAAAATGTGATGGACTGAGTCACATCAATTGACACTAATAAATGTTCATGCAGAGAATAATAACTGCATTAATATTTCTATTTTCCAAATACAATCAGTCTAACGTGTATTTACTTAATCATGTGACTTAATTCCTTAAATATCTTGTTTCAAACATTTGTTTTTAAATTTAAAGGAAATTTTGTTCGCATAATGAAAAGTAGAAGAAAAAAGCTCATGCTCGGTTTTGATCAAGTACTGATACGCTTTGGACCAAATGAAAGTCCTTCATATAATACTGAGAGGCAGTGGCTCACCATTGTCACATATTAGTGAAGGGCTTTGATATTTATGTAAATTCCAGATTTGTGGCAGATACAAATTCTCAGAAGGGCCAGATATAAACTTCCAGATCTGGCCCAGATATAAATCCCAGATCTGGGCCAGATATTAATTCCTAAACTTGGGCCAGATATAAATCCCAATTCGGGGCCAGATATAATATTCAGATCTGAAAATTCTAGATCAAGCTTGATCTAAACCAAATCAAGTTTGATCTGGCTCAAATTTATATCTGCACAATTCTTTGTATAGGAATTATATCAAATCCAGATCTGTCCCAGATCTGGAATTATTATCTGGGCCAGGTCTGGAATTTATAGTGTGGCGCATGGTATGGAGGAAAAGTGTGCCAGTTGGATAAACTTGTGGTTACTTGATATGTCACAAAGAGTTTGTTTGTTTGTTTGTTTATAATCCACCCTTACGGGAACTCGGCAAGACTCCTATATGGAGCATAGACGCCAAGCCATAGCCTGCATAGCAGATGCTAGTCTCGTGTGACCGGGACGGCAGTGAATGAATCTGAAATCTGAATCTGAAACGGTTAAGTCGGCAAAAATCCTTCAAGAGGACATGAACGCCAACCGAGCGTAAAAAGTATGAGTAAAAAATAATATAAAAAAAAACTAGTTAGCAATACAGGTGTTAGTAAGTTTAGCTTTGAAACAATTGAGACTTAGTGCATGAACAATGTCTGACGGTAAAGCATTCCAATCCTTTAGTGTGTGAGGGAAGAAAGAGTGTTTATATACATTCTTTTTAGCATAGGGAACACCGGGTTTTCACCCTATACTCTTTTCGAGAAGTGTTCAGAGAACTACTCAGGTAGGGTGTGACTGTCCTACCATCTCATGTTGTTGTTAATGGTGAAGTATCTCCGTGGAAGAAGGTTTTCGGAAGGGTTCTGTGTTGGGTCCGCTTCTTTTCTTAATCTTCGTTAATGATATTAATGTTTCCCTTGGCTCCAGGATTTGTAAATTTGCTGATGACACTTCTTGTCAGCAAGTTCACATAACTTCCTGGAAAGTAAACGCCCATCGTACAGTATGACGTCATATATTTGATGTGAATTATGCAGGATACTATCCTTTGCTAATTTCCAAGTTGTCATTTAAGTTAACTAACAGTGTAGCGCCTAGCCTACACCGTGAAAGGCTATGTACGTACGTACGAAATATACTAAGTTAGTGTCAGACCGATTGTAAGAATATTGTGCAGACAGGGTTCGATATTATTAACTTCTAATCGACAGGTTGTCGGCTTAGCCTAGGCCTAACTACAATTAACCAGAAGTCAATATGTCGACAAGAATCCAGAGGGATAAAGAAAAGAAGCAGCAGGAAAAATATCAAGCAACTCTGAGAAGGTTGTTGCTTGAAGAAGATAACAAATATTGTGTTGATTGCGATGCGAAAGGTAAAATGTTAACGTTATGAATATCAGCATTCAGTATAGTATTAGGCTAGTAGGCCTACTAAGTCTAGGGTGTACTACTAAGGCTAGGCCTAGTAATATCGTTAGGCCTAACCGTTACTGAGCCTACTGTACCAGGTAGGGCTACAGCGCTTACACAGGCTAAATCCGAGATTTAATGGGTCAAATCCGATAACCTGGTGTGAAAACAGCCTGGTGTAAAAACTATCTTAAACCGCCCAAATAGGTTGCTACTTTCGGCGCCGCTCACGGGCTAGGGATCATGTGTATAACCCCTTCCCCTATTTCAAAATGTTCTACTATGTGCATATTATGCAATAACATAAACATATTAGATGGATTCGAGGAATAAAGGAATTTAGGGCCAATTTTAACATAAAAAAAACGGGAAAATATCCCCATTGACTAAACGTTGCAAATTTTTCCCAAAAAAAAACTATCTTAAACCGCCCAAATAGGTTGCTGCTTTCGGTGCCGCTCACGGGCTAGGGATCATGTGTATAACCCCTTCCCTTATTCTAACATGTTCTACTATGTGCATATCATGTAATAACATAAAAATATTGGATGGATTCGAGGAATAAGATAATTTAGGGCCAATTTTAGCATAAAAAAAAACGGGAAAATATATCCATTGACTTAACGTTGCAAATTTTTCCGAAGAAAAAACTATCTTAAACCGCCCAAATAGGTTGCTGCTTTCGGTGCCGCTCACGGGCTAGGGATCATGTGTATAACCCCTTCCCCTATTTTAACATATTCTACTATGTGCATGTAATGTAATGCAACGTCAAGTCAATCAGTCAATGGGTATATTTTCCCGTTTTTTTTTATGCTAAAATTGGCCCTAAATTCTTTTATTCCTAATCTATCCAATATTTTTATGTTATTACATTATATGCACATAGTAGAATATGTTAAAATAGGGAAGGGGTTATACACATGATCCCTAGCCCGTGAGCGGCACCGAAAGCAGCAACCTATTTGGGCGGTTTAAGATAGTTTTTTTTCCAAAAAATTTGCAACGTTAAGTCAATGGGGATATTTTTCTGATTTCTTGATGCTAAAATTGGCCCTAAATTCCTTTATTTCTCAAATCCATCTAATATTTGTATGTTATTACATGATATGCACGTAGTAGAATATGTTAAAATAGGGGAAGGGGTTATACACATGATCCCAATACCGTGAGGGGAGCCGAAAGTAGCAACCTATTTGGGCGGTTTAAGATAGTTTTTTTTTTCAGAAAAATTTGCAACGTTAAGTCAATGGGGATATTTTCTTGATTTTTTTATGCTAAAATTGGCTCTAAATTCCTTTATTTCTCAAATCCATCCAATATTTCTATGTTATTACATGATATGTACATAGTACAATACGTTGAAATAAGAGAAGGGACTACACACATGGTCCATATCCCGTGAGGGGAGCCGAAATTAGCAACCTATTTGGGCGGTTTGAAACATATTTTTTTTACCTGCTTGCTCCAAGGATTTGACCTATGTAAGCGCTGTAGACCCTTCTCTACTGTACTCCCAACTCCTTCCTTCTGAATCTTTGATTTAGCCTAACGTAACTTGAAGTACTATGAACGATTAGGCCTACAAACATACAAAATTCACACACAAATTCTTAAGCAAAGTCAACAGGGCTTCAACGTGTGTTTCCAAAAAAAGTTGCCCAGAAATGTTGGGCAACTTGATTTTTGATATGATTAAGTTATGATTCAAGAGGGTCCTAGTTCTACTAAAACGAATGACAACTGACTTATACAGAGCGAATGACAATACCGTTTCACAAAAAAATGAAATATCTAAACCGAATGACAGAGGGTCCTGAAACGAATGACAACCAAAAGTTTGATTCTAACCCTTTTTTGTCATTCGTTTTTTTAGAGTAATTTACATTGTAATGTTAGGCCTAACTTAAATGTCATTCGCTTTGCAAAATGAATGAACTGTCATTCGGATTCCTCAGACTGTTTGTGTGTAATGTATATTGTCATTCGTTTTAGTCTTACGGTGATAAGGCCTATGAAGACTTCTTTATTTTAAGTTGAAAATCAGCACACGGAACTTGAATTTGCTCTAGGCCCCTACACATAATTTGTGAATATCGCAATAACTCAATTACTTTCCTAAAACTTCAAAGGATACACAATTTCCGTTCAAAAATAAACTTTTGACACATATTCTGCGAGTGTCTTGACTAGCATGCACATAAGTATTATTTCCAACCAATAAGAAGATAGAATGCTTGCATAAAGAATTAATAATTTGACATATTTCATGATTTTGAGTGCGTATCTGCATCCTCAGTGCAGCCTTGAGCAGTGTGCATCCTACGTGCGTGTTAATTTATGTGCTACGCAGACAATTTGTATGTATTAATATTAACAAGAGAAGAAGGGCGTTGATGAGGTAGTCAAGTCTGAATTTTTTTGTTTTTGTATCTTCGCCCGGTTTTGCCCCTCCCTTTTTTAGGTTGTATGCACATGTTTGCAACATTACTTGCAACGCTATCATCCTGTGCACAAGACACTAAATTTCTTCCAGAAAATTGATCATTTTTACCCTTTTTCACAAAAATTTAGGGAAATCTACAAAAACAAGTTAAAAAAAGTTGTTAAACTTTATGTCTGTGTAGTAACATTAGGCAAAAGTTAAAGGCATCGGTGTTAATTTCCATGCTCTTTTGTAACACTGTACTGTAGGAGAGGTTATGTAGTGGCAATCATGTCTACTACATTAATAGCAATGTTACTGATTATGGTGAGTGACCCGAATTTTAACCACCCCTAATTTTACCCACCTTGGCATAGTCAGACAAAATTGTTAAGATTTCCAGTTGTAAATTAAACTCCAATTTCACTAATTAGATGCTTCATAACTTGATTGTGCAGTTAAGAATAACAACTTTTTAAAGTTGATCTGGATTTTATCGATGATCGGACATTGTACGTTTTATTGGTACACTTGCTGGGTATTTAGGCATGTTTAGCACACAGTGGTTGAAATTAGGGTTAATCGTGGAATGTACAAAATGACCAAAACAGTGATATATTTTTACTGAAAATTCAACAAAGCGACACCACATACCCCGAATCGATCATCCTACATTTGTTTCAAGGTAATTTGGAACATTGATTAGTCAATATTTTGTATTCATTTCTAAAAAAATTGGTAAGGCCATGAGAATGAAAGTTTTAGATTTGTGTCCATACATTTTTAAAAGGCATTTTTTCCCCTTCATTTTTCATAATTTATTTGTAGTATAAAGCTTTTTCCATGATGTAATAATTTGCAATCTAGAGTGAAGCAAGAGTGGATGCATGCATCGGAGGTTTCGATGTGTGAAGATCAAAGCTGTTGGCCGCAACTGCATGCGGGTACTATGTGAATAATGCGTATTTATACCCTTTTACATCTGTTTGATGATTTGGAACTTTGAATTTTTGTGATAGAAATC
>JAIGNY010002318.1:87500-107500 GCA_020152595.1 Chiridota heheva
AAAGGAAGAAAATTCTTATGGAAAGTATTAGGTGGTTATCATACTTTTTACCAATTTTCAGCTGGTGAAGTATTTTGAACATTTTCAGAGTCTGAAATTTAGAGAGAAATATATGAAAATTAAAAGCATTTTTTAGTTTTTTCTTGTTCAAATAGCTGAAAAACTCAACAGCTCCTTAGGAAAAACAGGAATTCACAGGAATTTTTCTTCTTTTTTTGTGAAAGAAGGAAGCCGATGTAAATTTACTACAGTACATTCATATTTTTTCTGTCATGATTTGTGGAGGGAAGATTTTGGACATCTTTATTCAGAACCGTGGGAATTATTTTTATCATTCCAACTCTGCCTTTTCATACATCATACTTTTTTTACATATCAAAAAAAATGTTAAACTTTTGATTATATAATATGACTCTAATAATTTGAAACACACTTTTTCCAAAATTCAAAGATTATTAAACTCAGAATTTAATGCTCTTTTTGATTATGGGTTGAACAGAAAACATTTGTATCTGTGTGTCCATAGACCTTTAAAATACATTGCATATACTTCAACAGAATAATTTACCATGTAATTAAATTTTGAATTAAATTTTGAAACAAATTTGTTCAATTTTAATGAAAATTAGTTAAATGCATGAACAGTGGGAGGGCATTATTACATACTATCCGAGGGAACTTCTGCACTTGAGCAAGGAATGAAACATATTGTCTGGTTGAAATAAAATGCACTGGAAGTCTGGACATATCACAGTCATGTTTATCCATTGTTTTTCAGGACCAAGATGGGCGTCATGGAATTTGGGCATATTTATGTGCATTCGGTGTGCAGGTATACACAGAAATCTGGGTGTGCACATATCCAAGGTGAAGTCTGTCAACTTAGATTCTTGGACAGAAGAACAAATTACAGTAAGAGGAGTTTCTTTATTACCAACAAGGTTGGCGGGAGGTTAACCCTTAAAAGACCGAGGGGTTCAAAAGTATCAGAATTTAAAAAAAAATGATTTTTCACAATTTTCCTTTCGTTTTCTCCCACTACAAGTTTAGTGTATATGAATGATAAGACAATCAACTCTTCGATAAAAAAAGTCAAATAAAAGAAAGTGTCGACAAAAATATGCAAATTTGCACATTTTATGCCAAATTAGGCCAATTTTTTGGAGCTTTTTTTTTTTTTTTTGTGAATAATAAAAAATGAGATTTTTTTTACATATTTAGATTGTTTTAGAGATTTACTTTCCATTAATAACAGTGTAATTTTTATTTCTCAATGCAAAACATGCAAAAACAATGAAAACAAACAAAAAATAATCACCGCTGTAATTACTAGCGGAAAAACTGAAGCTGTGTGTCTGGTGTGGGAATCGAATGCAGGCGATACAGAGATTTGCCACTAGACCAAAGTGACCTATTGTGAAAGAAAGAGCTTTATAGTTAATTAAATTAGATGTGATTAGAGAGGGGGTACTTAATCTTTTTGATGTCAATCGAAAGTACATGGTTTGGTCTTTCTTACGAAGTATTTCGCATACGGTAGGAGTATTGCGATCAGAACTTACGATTTGTTCAAAATTTTGGTCTCAAAAAGGCTAAAAATCATCAAATTTGGCACAACTTTTGCCAAAAAGAGATTTTGATGGTAGGAGCAGTCAAAATTTGACCGGAATACTTTGATATCTTTGACAGTTCACAGCTCTTCGAGCAAAATCTAGGTCTGGAAGTATGGCAAGAAAGGTTTCGAAAAAGAAGTTTTTTCAAATTTTGTGCATTTTTTTAATTCTCTCTTTTTCAATCCATTTTTTCGCAAAATTCCTCAACATAACCCCCCCCATCAAAAAGTTATATTTACTAAAAGAACTATTCAAGCTCTTTCAAATGATACCAGGATCACTGCTGTGCTATTTGACAAAAAACAATATTTTTTGAATAAGTATGTCCCCAATTGAGCCTGACACGCTTGGTCTGGGTATTTAGGGGTTCTGTTTGTTAGTCATCCTGGTTGGATTTTGATACTTTGGTGTATGGTTTTGTTAGTAGTCCAGTGGCTAAGCAAAATAATCTATACCTGCTGGATTAAAGCACCGATCTTTGCACATTTGTTGCTTATGTCATATAGAAACATTCTAGAGAGGGGTGCCCGGTTTTCGAATTCTAGGTCAGGAGCAAATCAAGGTCAGTATGGGGTTAAAATTAAAAAAATATTCCAATCTTGTTGACAAGTATACCAAATTACTCAGCTGGTCATGAGAAATTCAAAAAGGTATAATTCTTCATATCTGTGACCTTTGTATGTTGCTATGGTCGGAAATGTGCTGAAGGTCATTGAACTCTCTATTGGTCACTACCCAGGGGGTCAAACTGTTACATTTACCAATCTTTCTAAAAAATGTATCAAATGAATCGTAAGATCATCTCCATGAATAATGTTTTAGTGTGATGTACCCAGCATGTCCAGTTTCGGAGATGTAGGACAATATAAATAATGTCCCCACTCCCCGTACGTATGCCTCTGTAGGTACATAACAAACCATATAACATAAAAAGATTACAGGCTAAGAAGCGTTAGTCACGCCATAAAAAGCCCAAACTAACAACAATTGGTAATCTTAACAATTTTGTCTGACTTAGCCAAGGTGGGTAAAATTAGGGGTGGTTAAAATTTGGGTCACCCACCATAATCAGTAACATTGCTAGTAGACATGATTAACATAACATATAACATAACATAACAAGATTACAGGTTAAGAAGACTTAGTCACCCCATAAAAAGCCCAAACTAACACCACAACAAAAAAACAAAAAAAATCAAACATGCCCAGAGTTAGTAAAGAACTTATCAATGTTGACTTTGAAATTGTGAACCTAATTGGAGCTAACTACTCACTGAGGCAAACCATTCCACTCATTAACAACTCTTTTCGAAAAGCTAAAACGCCAAATTTCTATCCGTGAAAACTCTTTGGTCAACTTTAAACTGTTACCACATGTCACATGAGTATTAACTGAAACATACAAGAAATAATAGGAAGTCAAAGCATCACCACCAGTTAGGATTTTAAAAACCTGAATCATATCGCCACGTACTCTTCTCACAACTCAAGTGTCGTCAAACCAAGAATTTGCAACCTAGATTCATATGAGAGATTCCTTACTTCGGGACTAAGTCTAGTGGCTCTTCGCTGGACCTGCTCCAAAATGAACTTATCCTCCTCATAAAAGGGACCCCAATCCTGAATAGTATACTCAAGGTGAGGCCTGACTAGCTGGTTATATAAATTAAGAACAACCTCTCTACCAAAAAAGCAAAAATTTCTTCTAATCAAACCTAGCATCCTATTTGCTCTTGCAGCTGCTAAAGCACTCTGTTTAGAAGACTTCAGATTGCTAGTAATGACAACACCTAGATCCCTTTCTTGATCAACACAACCAAGATTTGAACCATTCATGCAGTAATCAAAATGATATCAAAGTTTAAATTTAAATATTTCCTTAACGGAATAAGATTTTTAAATGCTTTCTTCATCATTT
This sequence comes from Chiridota heheva, assembly GCA_020152595.1. Classification (NCBI taxonomy): domain Eukaryota; kingdom Metazoa; phylum Echinodermata; class Holothuroidea; order Apodida; family Chiridotidae; genus Chiridota; species Chiridota heheva. The sequence continues at coordinate 91,032 of JAIGNY010002318.1, forward strand.
TGTTTCTTTTGAAGTCCTCTTTCATATAAGAAAGATATGCTTGACCACTGAACTAATCCTTTAAGAAAAGAAGCAGACCCCATACAGAACCCTGAGGAACACCACTTGTAACCTTCTTCCATGAATATACTTCACCATTAACAACAACTCTTTGTGACCTGTCAACTACCCAAGAACATATCCAACTGGCACAATTTCCCTTTACACCAAGCACTCTTGTTTTCATCATGAGCCTGCCCAATGGAACCTTATAAAAATGCTTTTTGGAAATCTAAATAGATAACATCCACATTATGACCAGAATCAACTAGTTTAGTAACTTCCAGAAACTCCAATAAATTAGAAACACAAGACCTGTTAGGTAAGAACCCATGCTGGGACAAATTTAACAAACCATTGACTAGTAAATGATCTAGTACAACATCCTTAACAATGGACTCCATGACCTTGCACACAACACTAGTAAGACTCACTGGCCTATAGTCACAAGGCAAACTGTGGTCACCCTTTTTTGAAATAGGAGTGACATTAGCAATTCTCCAATCACTAGGAACAACACCACCATCAAAGCATTTTGAAAAAATAATACTCGGGTGAACAGAAAGAACATCAGAACACTCACGTAAGACAGCAGGATGTATACCATCTGGACCGGGTGCTTTATTTGAGTTCGAACCCTTTGACTTCTTATACACAACATCAACTGGAAAATCAACATTCTTAATGGATACTGAAGAGTGCACACTAAGGTAACCCACAGCATCATCAGAAGGGGACTCCTTAGTAAAAACAGACACAAAGTAGTCATTCAAAACCTCAGCCATATCCTTACCACTATTAATAGTAACACCATCATTACCCTGAAGGGGACCAACAATCTCCTTGGTTTTTTGCTTTGAGCGAACATAAGAATGAAACGACTTGGGATTAATCTTAACCTCTTTGGACAAACGTTTATCTCTTATCAAACCCTTTGTGAACTTTTCATGATCCTTATACCTAGCAAACTCCGCAGGACACCCACTGTGTTTATAACAATGCCACAACTTCTTCTTTTTCTGAACAGCCTGCAAAACCTCCCGAGACATCTACACCAGCCGATTACCCCTATAGGCTTTCTTTAATGGAACAAACCTATTAACACCCTCGAAAACTATAGTTCGGAAAACATCCCATGCTTTAGAAGGATCTAAGTCACGGAGCAAAGAAGTCCAATCGAATGACAAATTTGTACACTATGGATATTGTCCAATATATCAATTTCATTGACAGAATCAAATTGATATAAAGATATCAATATGGACAGGTGCATATGAAGTATAGTTTGTATACGCTATCCCTGTAGAGAGTTATACCAATTTTTCTTTTAAGATGTGACGGGTGTTACAGTGGCAGTTCTCCAAACCATATAATCAACACATCTACGAACATTTTAAATACTTAACACAAGATTTTAAAGGCTAGAAATATAAATAAATGTTCTGAACTTTGTAAATATTCTTCAGTTTTGAATGTCATTTATTTTCCATGTATTACATACTGCATTTTGTGCAGTGTATGTAACACCCGTCACACATTTTTACATGTTTATTTTCCCCATATGTTTAAAAATAAATCAAATCTGATTTTTTGGGTACAACTAATATAGATATCAGTCTTTAGATATCAGAATGAAGAGGATTTGAAATATATGTTTTATACTTCATCTCTATGTAGAGTTATATAAACTTTTCTGAAAAATTGTAAAGGGCATTGCATCGACATTCTCTCAAATATTGTTTGAAATAATTCAGTCATTAAGTATACTACTGCATAAATATTATATGCACGTACCAGGAAAAGCAAGTACATAACTTAATCCTTACTCTACCAGGGCTTTAAAAAAAGCGACCCCAATTTTCGTACCTTTTTTTTCATATGCATTTTTGACAACTTTCCTTTCATTTTCTTTCGTTACAAGTTTGGTTGGAAAAGATGCTAAGATATTTATCTTTTGAGTAATTAAAACCAATTTAGGAAATATTGGACAAAATTATGCAAATTAAGCATTTTTTGGCTAAATTTGGTCAACAAATTGTCAATATTTGCAGAAGTATAACTTCTAGTCAGTATTGAAAACAGAGATTTGTGTTACATATTTAGATTCTTTTTGAAATTTCCTTTCCAATGATACTAATCTATAATTTTTAGAAAGAAAGGAAAGATGAAAACACATCAAAAATGATAAAAGTCAAACGTCCCCTGAAAGCTGCAGCAGAAAAATACTCACGCAGTGGTCACGGCGAGACTCGAACCCGGAGCGCTCGCACGCTAGTCGCGTACATTTCCTCTGCACCACGTACGTGTAGTTGTTCAAATTGGATAGGTGTAATTTAATTCTTATAGGATAGGTTCTAAATAGAGGGGGTATACCTTTATTTATATATCAAATGAAAGGAAATTTCAAGCGCTTTTGAACGGCGGTTCAACAAAGCATGTGTGATGTACCGTTTGGCTTACACGATTTTATGGAAAAAACGGGTCAAAAATGGCAGAAATTCATGAAATTTTGAAGAAATTTCTCCAGAACAAAAGATTGCACGTAGGGATTATAAAAATTATACCAGAAACCAATACTATCATGTCTCAGGACTTGCGTGTTTGATTTTGAAGCAAAAATGTGATCTTGAAGTTATCGTAAGATGTAAAAGAGAAAAATAAAAAAATTGTAAATTTTTTAGCAATTATTGAGTTTTACCCTTTTTCGATGTACTTTTACTAAAAATTATGTAATATGACCCCTATGAAAAAGTTTCATTTTGTGAAAGAAATATCCGAGTACTTTAAAATGATACCAAGATTACTCTTATAGGACTGTGGTAAAGTCCCGATTTTATTTTAAGAAAAAGGTGGTTTAAAAACGGCAATACTATCGCCGCGTGGTAGAGTAAGGGTTAACCACTGAAACACATTAAATCTAAAAAGTTAGTACACCATGAAAAAAATATTGGTGAAACTTAAGCAAAAAATGACCTCAAATAATTACCATTTTTGTATCACATGATACCTGTAGAGGGCAGCATTTATTTTGCATAAATTTTTAAAAAATTAGTTTGATCATGAAAATCTACACATTAGCAGATACTAAAAGCAAATAATCTGCTCCATCAAATTGTTTTCAATTTTCATGCTTTACAGTACATGTATGTCCCTATTTCTGTGGAATTGACCATATGCAGTTATCGCATTAATTTGTGCCCATGTGTTTATTTCATTGCAGAGTGTCGAAAGTATGGGAAATTACCATGGAAGAAAGTTGTATGAAGCCAATTTACCTGTCAATTACAAGAGACCGCAGACAGATTCGTATCCTTTTTTGGCAAAAGTCATTGATGAGTGTGTAGAATTGAGTATACAAAGTTTAATTTTGGAAAATGCTGGGAAGTGAGCAATTACTGACGATTGTTATTCAGTAAGCATGTAGAATATTTTTGAATATTTAATGTTGTACACTATGGGGATTATTGCATGATAATTATGGATGTGTACTGGAAGCGCATACGTACTATATTTACTTTTGTACCATCTGTATGCTAAGCACTTTTATGATTATGATATGAAAATTGTTGCATGTAAATAGGGTTTTTATAGGTTATATGTATGCATTTATGCAATGTGGTCATTTATAGCTCGGCAGAAGAGCATGGTTATGATATTAATGGAAATTTAACAATAGAGATTTATAATTGTAATGTTAACATAATATCCAGTGCTGAAGGCTCTAGATTTATAATTGTAATGTTAACATAATATCCAGTGCTGAAGGCTCAGAAAACAATAATACAGGTGGTGAAAAGGGTGCAGATGTGAAATTTTACAAAACAGTAAGCTTAGTCGGTGAAGGGAGGGGGGGGGGAGAGGGGGATAGGTAGGTCATGCATTAGTAGCTCATATCTTGAAAAGACAGTATGTTTACCTCCTGGTAATTGTCCCTACTCTTAACAGTTCAATACTCTGGCTTAGAGTACCAGAGTGGTACAGAATCTTTGAAAAGGGGCACGAAGGATTACATTCATACCCCAAAGGGGGTACAATTTTGGGCATTTGTCCATGTATAGGCATTTCTTGAACTTCCAACAAAAAGAGATGTTTGGTATCTTCCAAATGTATTGCAAAGAAAAAAAGAACTTCACAAAACTCAACAATATTTAAGGCATTCCCCCACCCCTCCCCCACCCCACTTCCCACCCCCCACTTCCTCTCCCCGATCTCACCATGCCAATGAACTTCATGTGATTTGAATATTGATCAGGGGAGGGGGTTAGGAATTTAATATCTTGAAGTGTGTTCTTATAGAAATGGAGATAAGGCAACAAAGACGAAAGAACACAATTACAATGACAGAGTGCTACATGAACCTGTGTAAATCAAGGATACCAAATGCCATCCATGCAATGCTTAATGCCTCCTGGACAAGAACATAAGTACGACTGATGGACACCATAACATCGACAACCCAGTTAATGTTCACGGCCTATAATAACCAGTTGGGTGCACTGGTGTGTCTACCCAACCCAGGTTTGAGCCCTGCAGAACCTCATGGTCTGTGGACAAGTATGATAAGCACTACACAACAGTATGTGGACTGGAGATACATATTGAGGATAAGAGAATGTGGGAAGGGAAATAACATCCGAGGGGCTTATATCTTTAAATTGTTGAGAAAGTAATTTGACCAGTTTGTGAACAGTTTTAGACTAATGAATTAAAAGTCTGATGAAGCTAGAGTATAATTGGTGCAGGATAATTTATTTCATAACAGAAAAATAAAGAAAGTGTAATATGAAAAATAATGTGACCATTAGATACAAAAAAAAATTATTTGATTATTTGATTACATGAAGCAATTGATTTCATATTTTAGACAATACAATTACAAACTAACTTTAGTTTTTGGGCATAAGTTGTAGAGTGTATTGAAATATGATATAGATTGATACTACTGTTAGACGCATGCAATTCTGTCAAACAAAATTTGGTGATAAAGTTTCCATTCATTGTTAGCTGCAACTAAATCATTGTTTTTGTTAATATTGTGGCCTAAAGCCAAGTCAGAAGGGAATAGTACAACAAGGAAATTAAATTTGTGTGACCCATTGTATTCATCATTCGTATATGCAATTTGGAAGTACTATTTGTGATATGTCAAACTTTCATTTTATCAAACTTAAAAGAAACAATTGTGAAATAGATTAGAAAGGATTGTTACAGTATCTCTTCAAAACTTTTGTTTTTGTCGTAATTTTCAGTTCTCAGCTTTTCTTCTTCCTTAACTGATTAATTTCAGTCCCTTGGAGCAATTTATTCGGGCCAAATATGAACATAAAAAATACATAGACAAAAATTATGTTCCAAAGCAGCTTGTTAAGGTAAAGTATTTAAGTATTTTACATCTATTCTCATAATTTATTGTCTATTTTTAGTAAGTGTTAATCTGTAGGTGTTGGTGCACCTTTAAAGGATGTTTGTGTTTTGATCTAGATTCCTAACTAGAGTCCCAGGGGTCCAAAAGGGGACTTACAAATTTTTGAAACTTTTTTTTTCAAAATTAATTTTCATAACTTTCCTTTCATTTTCTATCACTACAAAATTGGTTTTTATGAATGCTAAGACAATGACCATTTCAATAAAAAAAAAGTAGAATTAATGAAAATATCGACATAAATATGCACATTTGCTAATTTTAGGCAAAATTAGGTAGAGTGCTCAAATTTTGGTTCCAATGCTAATAGCATAATGAACCTATGCAGTCATGCTGGTGTGTGTGTGTGTATGGGTGTATGTATGTGTGTCTGTGACAGCAAACTCGTAAGCACGATATCTCAAGAACAATACTGGATTCATATCATATATGGTACACATACATGTACCTTATGGTCCATAGATGTGCCCTACTGTTTTGGTAGTGATGTCATGCATATTAATGAGTAGGCGGGGCTTAATGTAAATTTCTTTAAATGCTTATATTTTAACAAACACATGTTTCCTTTGTTTCATATTTGGTGTATTAATTTTAGCTTGTGTGTACATCTTCATGATACAAGAATGTTGTATTTCATTAATACAAATAGTGGGCAGGGCTTAACATGGTTTTGTTGAAAACACTTGTAAGCATGGTATTTCAAGAATGGTAAGCTCTGTTCATGTCATATGTGGTACATAGGTAGCCCATGATCTGTAGATGTGCCCTATTGTTTTTGGTGGTGAAGTCATGCATATTAATGAGTAGGCAGGCTTTATGATAAAATCTTAAGTGCTCATATTTTAACAATCACATATCTGTTTTGTTTCATATTATGATATAAGCTAGTTTGTATGTGTTCATTTGATAAAAACAATGAATATTATTAATTGGAAGTGGGCAGGGCTTATAATGATATGATAAAAGGGCTTGTAAACACGATATCTCAAGAATGATTCATGTCATGTCAAATATTTCATGATATGCAAATGACATTAACACTTAATATGAAATCAATCAAGCATGAAAAAAGCATCGGAGTCTCAAATCCTTTTGGTTCTTGTAAATAATGAAAATGGATAATGTTTTTTTATATATTTAGATTGTTCGTGATTTTTTTTTCTCTAATGATACCAGTCTGAATTATTTTCTCAAAGCAAAACATGCAAAAACAATTAATAATCACCGCTGTAATTACTCGTGGAAAAATAAAGCCACACATCTGGCTCGGTATTCGAATCCAGGCCAATCACGTGAACATCCCGAACGCAAACCGCTGCATTAGACTGGGTACTGTATGTCTTCATGTGTAGGTTTCTTTTAATACTTAAATTTTTCTATGAACAGAGAGGGTAGTTGCTATTGTGTTTTCAATTGAAAAAAGTGAAATGGCCTTTCTATATATTTAATATAATATATATATATATATATATTTGTATATATATATATTTATATATATATATATATATATATATATATACATATATATATATATATATATGTATATATATATATATATATATATATATATATATATATATATATATATATATATATATATATATATATATATATATATATATATATATATATATATATATATATATATATATATATATATATATATATATATATATAGATATGTATGTATATATATATATATATATTACATATATATATATATATATATATATATATATATATATATATATATATATATATATATATATATATATATATATATAATTCTGGTTCAATCCTACATTAAGCACCACAAAACCATCATGAGGCCCAACATACACGTAGAATTTTAAAATTACAACACTTCAATGTATCAAAAAAATATACTGAAATTTAAAAGACATATACAGTAAACAGCATTTACAAGTTTGATTTATTGATGTTGATTATGTTATCAGGCAAACAGATGTTGGGCTGGCTTTATTAGAGCATGGCGCTTATCAGGTCAAATACGTTATGTTGAAAAGGTTTCATGACCCAAATGATGTAGAATGAGGGAATATAACGAAGAAAATCGCCAATCAAAACAAGTTTCTTCTTTTTCCCTTTAGAAAGCAGAACCGGAGAAGGACAAGAGGAAAGAGCGTGTTATCTCATTGGGGAAAATTGCATCATTACAGAAACCCCCTCAGGTACGTCCCTGTGGGAGACGGTGTCCTCCCGTGGATGATACAGACTATTCTAATTGTGTTACTACATCATGTGAAGATAGGCAGATATTTACATGCATATCTTACAATTCTTCCTTTTAAATGGAATCCTTTTTTTAAGTTGTTTATTATTGCTTATTTTCATTTAAGATGGAATTCATACATTTGGTTTATAAAAATTCAGAATGCACTGTTTGCACTATCCTTTTGTAAAAGTTAATCAATTTTAGTTGCAGACAGCAATTTGTTATAATAATGCAGGAATTTTGACATGCTTTTTTTCAATATAAAGGTCTTTTCCATCAATGAACAGGTACAAAAGATTTCTGTTCAATCACGTAACAGAAAAGAGCATTAAAAACCGAGTTAAACAGTCTTAGTTTAATAGTTTTGATTTTTGAAAACCACATGTTTGATATATTAAGAAAAAATGTGATGTATGAATAGAAAAGACACCTGAAAATGCTTTTTCTTCTTTTTTCATGTTTCTTTCCTTGAATTCAGACCTTGAGAATGTTCAAATTGCCATCTCCAGCTTTAGGTTGGTTGGGTTATAGTAAAGATCAAGTTCTCTTCATTAGAATTATCTTCCGTTTTTTAAAAAGAAATGGCAGAGGGTTGAAAAACAATGGATTTACATCAAAGAATAGAGACTATGTCTCGTTGATACATAACAAGAGTTATACAAAACAAATTAAACTCCGTACCTTGGTGAACGTATTAAAATAAATTAACTACAACAATGCCCTCACCTTTTGACCAGTTCTCCTTTAAAATATTTCTTTTTAACAATCTTTCTTCAGAATCCATCCGTCTCCAAGGCTCCCCCAAAGCCACAACCTGCAGCAGTCACTGCAGATAAGTTTCAAACACCAAGTATAGCAGAACCGCTTCAGTCAACCTCGCCTCCCAAGCAGAGGACCTTAACACCAGTCAAAAGTACTAGTGCCCTAAATGACTTGCTCACTCTAGGTTTGTTGACCTTCATTGTAAATATAGCATGTTTTCTTTTAAGAGATATCAAAGAGCTGTATCATGAATCTAATAAATCATCCACATAGTGTAAAGTCATAATTGCAGATCCAAGATAATTTTTTATGTATTTCTATGAAATAAATTTTTTTGTTTTCTTTTATAGTGTTAGGTACCATGAACAGATAGACAAAGCATGCTCTTGTCAAGGGCATGTTCTTGTCAAGGACATCTACTTGTCAAGGGCGTGTTCTTGTAAAGGGCATGTTCTTGTAAAGGGCACGTTCTTGTAAAGGGCACGTTCTTGTCAAGGACACGTTCTTGCAAGGACACGCTCTTGTCAAGGACACGGTCTTGTCAAGGGCATCTTCTTGTCAAGGGCGTGTTCTTGTAAAGGCACGCGTTCTTGTAAAAGGGCACGCGTTCTTGTAAAGGGCACGTTCTTGTCAAGGACACGTTCTTGCAAGGACACGCTCTTGTCAAGGACACGGTCTTGTCAAGGGCATCTTCTTGTCAAGGGCGTGTTCTTGTAAAGGGCATGTTCTTGTAAAGGGCACGTTCTTGTAAAGGACACGTTCTTGTCAAGGACACGTTCTTGCAAGGACACGTTCTTGCAAGGACATGCTCTTGTCAAGGACATGTTCTTGTCAAGGGCATCTTCTTGTCAAGAACATCTTCTTGTCAAGGACATCTTCTTGTCAAGGACATCTTCTTGTCAAGGACATCTTGTCAAGGACATCTTCTTGTAAAGGGCACGTTCTTGTCAAGGACACGTTCTTGCAAGGACACGCTCTTGTCAAGGACACATTCTTGTCAAGGACACATTCTTGTCAAGGACACATTCTTGTCAAGGACACGTTCTTGCAAGGACACGTTCTTGTCATGGGCATGTTTTTGTCAGGGCATGTTTTGTCAAGGGCATGTTCTTGTCAAGGGCATGTTCTTGTCAAGGGCATGTCCTTGTCAAGGGCATGTTCTTGTCAAGGGCATGTACTTGTCAAAGGCATGTTCTTGTCAAGGGCATGTTCTTGTCAAGGGCATATTATTTATTCTCCTTCTCTATATAACAAAAAAAAAGTTTTCAATAATAAAGAGGGAATTTATTATTTAAAAAAATACATAAACACCTGTCTTGGAGCTGCAATTAATTAAGACATCACACTATACTTCAAGGTCAATTTTTAACTAATCTTGACATGCAATAACTCTTAAACAAAGTGGTAAGATATCAGCATGGCTTTTTTTTCACCAATTTGTTTTTTGAACCCTTAAAGAGTCCCAGGGGTCCAAAATGTGACTGCATTTTTCCATAACTTTTTTTTTTCAAAATTAATTTTCACAAGTTTCCTTTTGTTTTCTATCACTACAAGTCTGGTTTATATGAATGCTAAGACAATAAACTTTAAATAAAAAAGTCAATGTCAATGAAAATATCAAGATAAATATGCAAAGTGTAGGCGCAATTATTTCAAAATTGCTCCATTTTTTGAGCTTGTATTATTTCTTGTGAATAATGAAAATGGAGGATCTTTTTACATATTTGTGTTTGTGAAATTTCCTTTCCAATGATACCAGTCAATTTTTTTTCGCAGAGCAAAACATGCAAAAACAATAAAAAATAAATAATTAATAATCACTGCTGTAATTACTTGTGGAAAAACAAAGCCGTGCATCCCGCTTGGTGTTCGAACATTCCGAACATTAATCGCTGCACTAGACTAGGTATGTATTTCTTTTAGTACTTAAAATTGCGCTATATAAAAAAAAGGGGGTAGTTACTCTTTGTGTTTTAAATTGAAAAAAGGGTGAAATGACCTTTCTAACAGTAAATCTCGCGCAGGGAAGTTATATCGCGATCAGAAACTATGATTTTTGCCAAATTGTGGTCTGAAAAAGGCTAAAAATCATGATAATTTTCACAACTTTTGCCCCAAAAAGATATTGATGATGGGGGGGCATTCAAAATTTGACAGAAATTGGATGCATTTGTTTTGTTAATTTTTTTTTTCTTTTTCTATTTCAACCCATCTTTTTTCAAAAATCTTCAAAATAACTCTCATCAAAATGTTACATTTTTTGAAAGTATTATTCGAACTCTTTCAAATGATACCAGAATCACTGCTGTGGGCCTATTTGACAAAATGAAATAATTTTTGAAAAGTGCATGTCCATTCGGTTGTGTCACGATCATGTGGGTCAGGAAGGGTGAATAATTCTCTTTAAAAATAAACATTAACAGGGATATTGTGATAACACCCTTTTCAAAATATTGAACGTAAATTAAACCGATTGGTTAACTCGATTGGTAGAGCACCTGCTTTCCAGCCGGTAGGGCGTGGGTTCAATCCCTGATCGAGTCATACCAAAGACTTTAAAATTAGGACCTGCTGCCCTCTCGCTTTGTCTACTAACTGTGGTGTAGCGGTTATCATACCTGTCTACAGACCACGAGGCCCTGGGTCCAAGCCTGGGTTGGGTAGACACGCCAGTGCACCACAACTGGTTATCAAAGGCCGTGGACATTGACTTGGTTGTCGATGTTATGTCTGTCCGTACGTCATACCTGTGTTCTCGTGAGATTCATATTAGGCGTTTCGTGATAGCATTGTTACTATCATAACCGAATACGCAGGCGACGATCCCGTCATTGTAATTGTGTGTTCATTAATCGTCGGCCTCTCGCCTGGTGCTTAGCAAAAGGGATTGGAGCAGTGTAATAGTACAGGCTTGTGTGCCTTTGCTGGCTGCCAGGAAGTTTCTATTGTAAAGCACTTGAGCATGCATATATACTTGCGTGGAAAAGCGCTATATAAGAACTTGAGTACTAACATTATTAAATGAGATTGTGTGACCTAAATTTGGAGGAATGTTTGATGGTATAATCAGCTGAATGAAATATTGCATAAAAGCACATAAACTGATGCTTGTTTGCCACAATATATGATAGTACAATAATGGTCAAATTCAAAGAAAGATTTGAGGCTTGCATGACATCATAACTGGACACTTAGTTTCATTTTGAGGTGGGTGGTATGTTTAATCGTTAGGTCAAAATAAGATATCTTAGTTTCCACTTTTATTTACCCTAGATTTTGAATTGATAAGGGGGAAAAAATTGCTTTCCTTTTTGAAAATTTGCTTGCTTGGAGATTAAATAAGTACAAAACAGTATGTATCACATTGATGGTATTTTAAATGACCTCTGAATTAATCCTTAAAACAGCATCATCAGAAAAAAATCACATTAGCAAAATTGTTAAACAATTTAAGCAATGGGAGTGGTGATGGCCAACTGAAGGAATCTTTGATTTGGTCTTGAAAGTGTTGATTGATTGACTTTCAATAAAATACATTGATTAATTTTCATTAAAAGACTACTGACAACTGTGATATCAGTTTCTATTCAGTAGATTTGTGATACCAGTTGTTTTCAGAAAATCTTTTGAAAAGCTTTTTATCTGTGAAGTTGTTTTAATATGAGTAATTTACTCATTTGTCTTTTGCTTTCTTTCATGTATGATAAGCTATGGTTCCTTAGCCTAATACGCGCAGAGTTGGAAAAAATCTACAGTTTATAACCGCAACCCCTGGAAAAACTAGTACTCTCGAGAAAATTTGTTATTTTTGTTCATAAAAATTTTTGAGTAAATATTTGCCTTATGAAAGTCCCCTGTGTATTTTTTATGCGATGAATAGTACATTAAATTGCAAAAGGGGAGGTCATATGAAGATGTATTCACTACATTAATATTATTTTTGTCACGATTTTTCGTGGAAATATTTTTGACGCCTTTATTCAGAACTTTTGGAAATTTTATAATTAATTCCAACTCTGAGTATGCGTAAGTTTGATTTATTCATGTTTTTCTTGCAGACACGACAAAATCATTTAGTTCCCCAGATCTACTGAGCTTGGCAAATGAATCCAACCCGGCTTTTGTTAACGGTAACGGGTCCCAGCCCGATCTTTTTGGTGTTGAAACAGCTGATACATCTAGCGGTAAGACCTCCAAGGAGTCTATTCTTGCCCTGTATGGATCACAAGCATCACAACCAGCCTATGGTGTGCCAGGTATGTCTGATATAACAGCTATGGACATGTCGAGGGAGGACAATTTATAACTTATGTTATATTAGATTTATTACAAACTATGAAGATATTAACATGCCCATTAGTGCTGTTGATTTGCGATTAATTCACTAAACGTTTAATTGCCAAAATTTGTAAATTTTTAGCAATTATTCGCAATGAACCTTTACCCAAAAATAAGTAAACTAAAACAATCTATTAAGTGTTCAATCAATTTTTCGTGCAACTGGAACAACGCCCTCACAAAGAGACCATGCATTTTTGGAAAACAAATAGGCCAAGAATCTCACCAAAATGCAAATCTCATATCTTAAAATTACCCATAGGGCTGAAAAAACTTGTATAGCTTGTACACTAGGCCACCCATATAGTATGTTTGTGTTTAATCGTTTAAAAGTTTTACAAAATGTTTTGAAGAGTTGTGAGCGATAAAGTTAGTTGCAAATTGGCTGAATTTTCAGTTCTTTATGTGTGAACTTGTATGCAATATGTGATTATGCAAATGTCTGTTTCCTTATGTAGAACCAATCAAAAGAGTTTTGGAATTTTTACTCTAATCACTGCAAAAGATATCTTCATCGTTGTTATAACTGATATTTAGTAAGAATTTTACAGATTTGCATAAAAGATGTTCAAACTACATCCGTCAAATTTAAAGACTGTTGTACTCTGAAATTAATACACTACTGAAATAGTACGTGTTTAGAGACCTTTAAGTTTGGGATATGTGATTTCTTGTCTCCTTATATGCATTACTTGTGGCATTTCTTCCCCTTTCAGGTGGTGTATACATTCCAGCACAACAATCACAACCAATGGGTGGAAACTTTGCTGCCCAGCATTCAGGGGCCAATATACCACAGCAGAATGGCTATAACCCTTCCAACATGATGGGTGTTCCCAATACAGGAATGGTGGTTCCAAATACAGGAATGGTGGTCCCTAATACAGGAATGGTGGTTCCTAATACAGGAATGGTGGTTCCAAATACAGGAATGGGGGTTCCTAATACAGGGATGGGAGTTCCTAATACAGGGATGGGTAATCCGGGGATGAATCCTGGGTATGGTATGAACCAGATACATGCTCAACAAGCTTATCTTCAGCAGGTGAGTTTCAGGTTTTCTTTTGGAGTCTTCATTTACTTAATTATTTGTATCTATGCACCCATGTTCATTGTATTAATTTGGTGTCAATAATGGACCAAAATTTGTTGCAATCTTTGTCTTGTGTTGAATTTAAAGGCCCATATATTTCCTAACAATTTGACAGCACTAATCGTTTGCTTGAATAGTTTGCTAAATGGTGCTACCTGTATTAACATTACCTTGTGTGTTTGGTTATGTAGTGATTGTTATATGTTTATGCATTGAAGTGGGACCTAAAAGATAGGGCCTAACTGCAACGTTTTAAAGACTTCTTAACCTGAACTTTGATATTAATTATTTTTTCTTCAAAACTAAAACTGTTTTAGTCAAAATTGAACTTTTTTTTTTTTTCTTCTTCAAAATTTAAACCTCTTTCCACCAAGTCAGTTACAAGAATATATTCTAGTTGACCTTTGAAAGGCTGGTGTGTTTGCAACACCAACAATTTAATGGTAAGGCCAAATACAATGTATGTTAGTTTCTGATTTTATTTTCCCAGAATCTTTGGTAGAGGAATTTCATTTTGGAAGAAAATAAGTTTGTTTCTAATTGACAAATTACCAGCTTATAGGCTCAGTGAAGGAGAGAATCATGAATCCAAAACAATTCATGCGGTTATTTTTTCTTATACTCGACTATTTACTAGGGATGTGCATTTCTGTTTGATTCATTAATCGATCAACGATCATCTTTATTGATCGTTTATCCGTTAACCAATAACACGCCGAAAAGTCCCATGGAATCAAGCCCATTGTTTGTGTTGTATCTTGTTGCACACACTGTGTGTACATACAGTACAGTACTAGGCCTGCTTAGTACAGTAAACAATTACTATAGAATGAGTGGGGTCAGAAATTTGGCGATTTACTCTAACAAACACATCTTTCTAACAAACAAAGAACGGTAAATAATAGTCACATCCCTACTGTTTACAAATTGTATTGCCATGAAATTAAATTGTTGTTTTTTGTTTATAATTGAAATAGAAATGTTTTTATTATCAGTAAATTTATGAGATGGTCGGGTTGGCAACTGTTAACTTGAATACATTTTTTGGCCTAAGGTAAAACTTGATCAATTGTACAGAGCAAAGTAGTACATTGGTGGGGGTCGAAATTCAAATTTTTCGCCACTGTTTCCAGAAAAGTACTTTCTCAAATAACACTGTTCCAATTTTTTGCTGATAACATGACAAATTTCATTGATCAAAATGGGCAAATTTACAACTGCTTTATTGCTTAATAATATGTGCAAGTATGTAACTGTACTGTATGTCGGCCATTAATATTATTAACATCCAGTTGCATAAAGTCATACACGTGCAAGCAGCCTGCATATGTGTATTCATTGTTCATTGTGCTGACAATTGCAGACAAGGTGGGAAAAGCATTTTCATATTGAAAATTATTTTTAAAATAATCTTTGTTTGGTGCAGAAAACAACTTATTGATCATTAATGCCACATGCTTGTGAAAGAACACTGTTCCTGTGCCGGAACAGTGATGTTTGAAAATTCACTGTTGAATAAAAAGCACTGTTCTTGTAACAGTGGGAACTTCGACCCCTGTTTAATGCATGGTGATGTGAAATTAATCATTTGCTGTGATTTTCATTGTAAGGCTCCCAACTTCCTGTGCACTTTATTGCATACTAAATGTGTAGTGAAAATCCTGTGTTCAAAAGCTCTTGCAACATCGATCTCTCCATCAAGCGTATTTTCTTAACCTGTCCCCTATACCAGAACTCCAGATCTCTTCTCTCCTCGATCTCGGACCTATTCGAAAACAATTCTTCCTCAAACATCATCAAGTCCTCCGCAACAACAACCTCTTCCACCACATATAATCTCCTCCCCTCCTACACCTAACCTTACACACCCCCTTCTTTTCACCTAAATTGTTCTCCCTTATTGAGCTTTTCCCCTTTATCTCCCTTACAAACCTTCCATCTCCTCACTATCCTTACTCTTAAACCATTATTTGTTAACACCTTCTTGGCACATTTGACTCTGGCTGTTGGAGTGCCGTTAAACATCAACAAACCAAACCATCAAAGGCTCTTAATGATCTGCATTTAAAATTGTTACTAAATGTACAGTTCCTATAAATCTATCACATTGCCAAACTAATCTACAATTTAAGTGGATTGGGCTAGCTATCCTTCCAGGAGTTAGAGGCAGCATTAAGGGAAACTTGCAAATATTCTATTCCTACCTGAGCTGCTAATATTATAAGTCTGATTAGCTCTAATTTATGAGGTATGTACTTGTAATGTGGTGTTTGTGATAACATTTATGATTTTAAAAATTGGGTGAATAACTTTCAGTACATTTTTAATTTGTAATTAATGTAACATTTTGGAGCTCTAGACTAGATCATAAAGGAGTGTTTACACATATCTTATTTATTTACAAACAAAGGGATGCATTTATATTTGCCAAACCAGCTTCATATACATTGTATTTATCTATTAAGTTAGATGAAATTAATCCAAAAAGTGGGATGCCTTTTAATTATTATATTAAAGATTTTGAAATAAAAAGGCTCACAATGTATAATCTAAACAGGGAATGCATACTATGCAGGATG
>JAIGNY010002318.1:112500-182500 GCA_020152595.1 Chiridota heheva
GCTTGTTCGAAAGGGTAAACCCAAGTGCAAACAAAGTTGCAAGAAAGTTATTTTTTAAATAAAGATATTTTGTTTTAAGAACATTTTTGTTTGTTTGTAAGGTCAGGGTTTGTGTAGGACAGCTAATCATTTAATAGATAGGATACAAACTAAAAGCTTATAACAGTTTGTGTGCATTGTATTTGGAGACAAACTAAGTTCAGTGAAGATGGCACTGTTTATAATCAAGTGGGGATATGTGTGGTTGTGGCACTGCCGTACATGTTGTGGTAGGAGGAAAGAGGGTGTTATCAATTTTGGAATTAAGGAGCTTTTTAGGGCATAGGTGACAAACTCCCAATTTGTAGTGCCGCCACTGGTGAATAGATATATATATGATATAAACGGATACCATTATAATACAAAATTTAAAAAAAGATTTGTGAGACATACAAATTCTTAAAATGCAGAAAAACCTGTATGTTTTTTTAATACAAATTTGATTGATTGTCTGAAGTGTTTCCCCCTGTACAGCTGTAAAGTGTGAGAATACTACCGAGTGCAAAGTTAATTTAAGGACTAAATTACCTACTAAATATTTCTGAGTCACTGTTTCATTTTATTTAACAATTTTTTTCTATTCAATAATTATTGGTAAATTGTATATGGTATGAAATTAATATTTTGTGTGAAGAAGTTTTTCAGTCAGACAGAATTTTCTGATGGAATTCTTGTGGTACAATCATTGTTTGATGTAGAAATTATTATTTTAGATTATTTTGATTTAAAAAATAAAGTCTTTTTTCTCTCAGAACTGTGTGGAAATACATTGAGGTGTAGCCTCCTGTTCTTAAAACAGTCAGGAAAATGACATTGAAAGATAAGGATGGGGAAAAACAACCAGCACCCTTAATAGGTTTTACATTATTAAATTTCTTTGTTATTAAAGAATGTCAGTTATTTTACTTGTCAGAGGAAATTGCCAAAGATATAATTACTACTGTCACAATACAGTACAGGCAAAGTCACAAATGATTTATGTGTATAAAGATATCGATTAATCAAACACTTAAAAGAAGTGATAGTGTAATGATGTGAAACCCATTTTCAAGGAAAAATCCCTGTTAAGTATTTTTTTTCTTAAGAAACATGTATATCTTTACTTCTAATTTTGATCAGTAACAAAATATTTATGCTGTGAAAAAGTAATTATTCATATCTTTAAAAAATATTCTATATCTAATTACCTTATTATAAGCCTGTATTTGTGGTACAAGATCAAGGATGCTGGGTTTTGTGACGAAATGGAACATTTTCTTATTCATGCTTTTAAAGTGTATTAAAAGGGGCTTTGCAAACTATGATAATGAGAACAGGTTTTTGTGGTTTTACAGTTACCTACAATCGTAGTTAAGGAAAGTCTCCACTCCCCTCGATTAATGTTGAAAGTCGCATTTTACCATGTTTTTTGCAAAGCGCACAACATTGAATGGGGGGGGGGGGGTGGGGGAAAATTGCTGTTTAAAATTTTGAGCGGTTTTGTCCCAACACTTTGGCCCCGATTGTCTGAGCACCTGTACAAAGTATATGGAAGTAATAAGAATAACATTAGGATTAAGGAAAACAGAATTGGTCACACCCACCTCACTCACTCCCACCTCCTTATTGGTTCCCCCAACCCCTCTGTAACAATTGCCACTGCATCCTCACAATCCAACACGTTCTCCTTGCTTGCCCCCTGTACAACCTTCCCAGAGCTTCTCTCGCTCCCCACAACTCAATTGCTGAGTTCTTCCAAAAAAATCCTCCAGATAAAATAGTCTCCTTCCTTCAGCATGCATCCCTCTACAACCATATTTAATCCTCCTCTTCCACCCCCTCTCTACTTTGTTTTTAGTTTTACCCATGCACCTCCTCTCTTTCGATCACAGCTTTCTGGCTTTTGTTCTTGAATTTCTCTCATTCTTCCCCTGGTCTCTTTCCTTACTACCTCTAAAATGATCTGACCTCTCAGGCACATTTTGACCTTCGTTGTCGTGGTGCCGTTAAGACCTCATCAAACAAACAAACAAACATAAGGAAAACAATAGTCAAAAGTCGACAGGGAACAGGTAGCATGTTGTGGGTTGTGTAAAATTAAGTTGGGGGCAGCGATGGGACTGCAGAACATGATAGATGGAGAATACAGTCTGAAATTTGCATCAGAAAATATTCAAAGGAATTATACATAGGATTTTGAAGAAAAAAACATATTACTCTCATGTACATTAAAAAGCATTGTTTTTAGATCATTTATCTGAGTTGCACTACAACTATCATAAGATTAAACATGGTTCTTTGGGGAGATCTAGATAGTATGTATTTATCAAATTTAAGCTCCTTATTAGACTTCAAAAGATTATTTTCTAAGTTGAGAAATAACAGAAAACGACAGGATTTATTGCAAATCGATTGCCTCAACTTTGCAATAGTGCAAAAGACCACATTGCAGTGCCACTACAATAATCGGATAATTGCGCTGATTATTACCGGAATTGATTGAATCCACATTTATTATAATGTTATTGGTCTAGTATTTCATTACTTCACGCGGGGAGTAGCCAAAGGTGGTACACTTGCCAACATTTTGTGGGCATTTTTAATATGGTGCTCACTGTCGTCAACAAGTCTTCAAGTCTTATTCAAAATTGACAATGGCCTTACAACTTATTTTCTGCAGTTTTATTTTATCTAAACAATTTTCTGAAACAATTCTCTCAATTTTTAAACAAAGGGCTTGTCAAAGAGTATGTACAAGTGTATCACATTAGATGCCCTCCCTACTGTATTTCATATGATACACACCTCATTCTGAACGATGTCATGAGCTTGCCCTCTATAACTATGAATTCCCATTACTTCATTATCACGTCGTTAGCGGTTATATATCGTGGCCAAAAGTAGTTGGGACAAATCCCCATTCCCCTCAATCAATGTTGAAATCAGTCGCATTTTAGCAGTTTTTTGCAAAGCACATAACAATAAATGGGGGAGGTGGGGAAAATGGCATTTAAAATTTTTGAGCAGTTTTGTCCCAACACTTTTGGCCATGATTGTAGAATGATGGTAGTTTGAAATTTGACGAAGATGGGTTATCTTGCATTCCGAAGCATTATGCTATTATCAAGAGTGTCCTTGCTAAGGTTATTAACATCAAGAAATATTTACGTTTTGCATGTTTGCTTCTACTGTGGTGTCTGTTCATGCAAACGCTTTTTTTGTTTTTTATTAATACTTCCCATGGATGTTAGTTTTGTGTGGTATTGAGAAGCATGGACGCAGCTTGGCTGCCTTGTACCATCAAAAATCATATTTAGATAGTCCTACTATTAACCATCTTAATTGTAATAAAATCAAACTTGTTTTGTGTGACAGAAATGGCCTCTTGCATCTGTATATAGGGAATATAATATAAATATTAAAAACGTCAAATGTTTGGAAGTAACAGCCCACCCTATACTTGTTTGCATACGTTTGTTATATGTAAAAGCATACTGTACAGCACTTTGTATTCCAGGAGTACATTCGTAATATTATTGGTCACAAACTGGAATGAATATCATATAGGTTATGTATTATAGTTTCTTTTTGCTTCGGAAACAAATTTGGATCCAGTCGTTCAATCTGATGCTGCATTTTGACGTGCATTATTATACATACACAGATATTATTTACATGGATGGATAAGTGGTTGAATTTCCCTTTCTAGTTATTTCATGTAAAAGATGTGACGTTTTAAGCGCATAAGTTTCCGGTGTACATAATACCATCAATTTGTTGACTTTAAGAATGAAGGATTAATCATTTCGTAGGTTTTGGAGTTCATTTTGATGTAAGATACGATGGGAGGCTTTTGCCACTCACTTTTGTTGTACATAATGACAATTATTGCAACTGGGCTATAGCTATGTTATGTAGTACACTTTATGGTAGTAGGCTATGCGACTGGTTTTGGTAAAGGCAATGCTTGGTGAATGATAGTTGTTATTTTTAAGACAATCCCTGACCAGTGGAGTAGCCAATGAGGAGCTACCCCATGGATATATGTCTCAAATTATGAAAGGGCAATATCAAAATTAGAGGTATGGGATATTTTGCCCCCTAAAATTGTATCTTTTCCTCCTCCCAAACTTGCCCCCTTACACCACTTTACCTGCTCGCACATATCTATAACTAAAGGGCAGCTTCCCAACATACCACTGACAGTATAAGATGTAACCAATCTGGGTGTAAATGTACTGTTTATGGTGTTAAGTGTGACTTGATAAACCTGCAGTCACAATGAATTCCAAACATTTGAAGAAGAATATAATCAGTTTTTATAGGTAGTATGGTAAAATCACTACACATGCATTTAAAAATGTGCATTTCATTACTGCTGAGTTACTGCATTCTTAGTGTTGGATTCAATTTGACGGTTGCTTTTATTGTAAAAACTGGATTCAGAACCATTAACAATGTGTATGGATGAATAATATATAAGGATCATGTGTGTTTCTGTTGTTTAGTCATGCAGTCAAGTTATCTTAAGACTTGATAATAAGAAATTGTCTTTCTTTCCAGTATATATCATTAGGAATGTATATATGTCAAGTGTAGTAATCATGGAAAGTAAAAGTCATTATTTGAAAGCTACATTGTGTTGGGCAGTTTGATGTAGTTGCAGTACATTGAAGGATTAGTTAGTAGTGAAGTATAGTCAAAAGTGTTATGGTCAAGTATGGCCATCTTTCATGGGAGAAGACAATATTAGGAAGAAAATGGTGAAGATGGCACTCAAAAAATATTACTCTATTCCTGAAATATTTCAGTTAAAAGTTATGACAGCATTTTGTAGAAATGACTTGTATTAGACCGTGAAGAAAAATTTAAATTCCTCAAAAGTCCTGTGCATATATCAATAAAAAAAAATCAAAATATTTTGACTTAAAATTAATCATGGGTATGGTGGCAAAGTTGTAAACAAAATGTGTTAAACTGTCCTAATTTCGTCTGAAAAAATCAGCATGTGACATTCTGGTAGACTTTCAACACCAGTCGTTTTTAAAAACTTGTGACATCTTTGAAACTCCAATGACATAAGATATTCTTTATAATTCTATTTATCTTCTATTATATAAAATAGATATTCTGACCACTTCTGAATGTTCTGGTTCATTTCATGTTATCATTTAAACTGATGTTAGGTTAGTTGATTCTTTGTGCCTTTCTATTGCTTGTATTTGTGTTTGTCACATGTGTTGTCGTGGTGGTCCATGTTTCCCACAGAGACACATGTTGTTAGGTCGGATTTCAATACAAATTCATCGTGATCTTGGGGTCATTTACAATCCTAAAATGTGAGGCACAAAATAAATACTGGTGCTTGAGTTACAAGACAAAATTAATCCATTTTAAAGTATTTCTGTGGATACAAACTTAAAAATTCATGATACATATTCGAATATTCCAGTACAAATCTGAATGTTCTGGTACAAATTTGAATGAATATTTAAGTGCAATGTTGAATATTTAGGTAGTATTTGAATATTCAGGTATGAATTTGAATATTCAGGTATGAATTTGAATATTCAGGTATATTCAGGTGTAAATTTGAATATTCAGGTGTGGAAGGTAAATTAAAATGACAGCTAATATAAACAATTGTCATGTTTTGATATACGATTGTGTTCCTTTGTTACTCAGAATTTAAGTTGTAGTAATGGATGTCTTATTCAAATATGACAAGTGTTTTGTGTCTGTGGAACTTATCAATACTGAGCCCAAGGCAATGTTGTTTACACAAACAGATTTGGTTCAATTATATTAGTTCAGATTTATTCGTCCTTCCAAGCGCAGTTGTATGGTGTGAAGCTGAGAAACGGGAAGCTACATTCCTTGTATATTACCCTCATCGATTAAACCCAGTAATACTATGTAAATGAACCTCAAGGGTGTTATCAAGTAGGCCTATTATCGCTGTTTGTTTGAAACAGCATGACAAGACTTAGTGCTATTTGTGTCCGTGTGTGGTGAGCATAAATTTGCATAGTAATTATTTAGATTTTCCTCACATTAAGAATATATCAAATTTATTTATGTTTATGTTTGTAAAATAATAAAGGGGATATAAAAACAGCAAAAGGAACAAACTGTAGACTGTATATTTTAATTTTACCCTTGTTTTATCTGTTTTTGTAATTTTTTCTATTATTTTTTTTATCGTCAATTTTTCTCATTTTTATGGTCTGTGAGAACATCTTACAGTACAGACCTTTCAAATCCGAATCAACAATTTCCGGAAAACTATTTTAGATTATGTCACCTGGCCAAAATTCGTCACCTGGCCAAACTTCATGTCCATAATGAATCAAACAACCACCCGGTCCCGCCTGCCCCGCCACCCGGTCCCGCCTGCCTCGCCGTCCCGGTCCCGCCTGCCTCGCCACCCGGTCCCGCCTGCCTCGCCACCCGGTCCCGCCTGCCTCGCCGCCCGGTCCCGCCTGCCTCGCCACCCGGTCCCGCCTGCCTCGCCACCCGGTCCCGCCTGCCTCGCCACCGGTCCCGCCTGCCTCGCCACCCGGTCCCGCCTGCCTCGCCACCGGTCCCGCCTGCCTCGCCACCCGGTCCCGCCTGCCTCGCCACCCGGTCCCGCCTGCCTCGCCACCCGGTCCCGCCTGCCTCGCCACCGGTCCCGCCTGCCTCGCCACCGGTCCCGCCTGCCTCGCCACCCGGTCCCGCCTGCCTCGCCACCCGGTCCCGCCTGCCTCGCCACCCGGTCCCGCCTGCCTCGCCAC
Organism: Chiridota heheva; assembly: GCA_020152595.1. Taxonomy (NCBI): domain Eukaryota; kingdom Metazoa; phylum Echinodermata; class Holothuroidea; order Apodida; family Chiridotidae; genus Chiridota; species Chiridota heheva. Next base: position 119,295 of record JAIGNY010002318.1, read on the forward strand.
CCGGTCCCGCCTGCCTCGCCACCCGGTCCCGCCTGCCTCGCCACCCGGTCCCGCCTGCCTCGCCACCCGGTCCCGCCTGCCTCGCCACCCGGTCCCGCCTGCCTCGCCACCCGGTCCCGCCTGCCTCGCCACCCGGTCCCGCCTGCCTCGCCACCCGGTCCCGCCTGCCTCGCCACCCGGTCCCGCCTGCCTCGCCACCCGGTCCCGCCTGCCTCGCCACCCGGTCCGCCTGCCTCGCCACCCGGTCCCGCCTGCCTCGCCACCCGGTCCCGCCTGCCTCGCCACCCGGTCCCGCCTGCCTCGCCACCCGGTCCCGCCTGCCTCGCCACCCGGTCCCGCCTGCCTCGCCACCCGGTCCCGCCTGCCTCGCCACCCGGTCCCGCCTGCCTCGCCACCCGGTCCGCCTGCCTCGCCACCCGGTCCCGCCTGCCTCGCCACCCGGTCCGCCTGCCTCGCCACCCGGTCCCGCTCGCCACCCGGTCCCGCCTGCCTCGCCACCCGGTCCCGCCTGATGCCACCCGGTCCCGCATGCCACCCGGTCCCGCTTGCCACCCGGTCCCGCATGCCATCCTGACCCAGCATGCCATCCTGACCCAGCATGCCATCCGGACCCAGCATGCCATCCGGTCCCACCAGCCATCCTGTCCCACCAGCCATCTCGTCCCACGTGCCATCTTGTCCCATGTGCCATCCTGCCCCACATGCCATCCTGTCCAACGTGCCATCCTGCCCCACATGCCATCCTGTCCCACATTTCATTCCATCCTTTCCCCCATGCCATGCCACCTTCATCCCATTTCCTACATGTACCAATTATTCTACTATCTTCCACCAAACATACTTTCCTGTAACCCCCATCTTCTCACTTTATGCACCCCTACATGCCTTATTCACCCACCACCCACCCCCTTTCACCTGCCATCCTCCATTCATCTACCATCTTTCATTCACACCTACCATCCACTATTCCCCAGCATGCCCCATTAACCTATCATGCCCCATTCACCTACCATGCCCCATCCACCTACCATCATCCACTCACCTACCATCATCCACTCACCTACCATCATCCACTCACCTACCATCATCCACTCACCTACCATCATCCACTCACCTACCATCATCCACTCACCTACCATCATCCATTCACCTACCATCATCCATTCACCTACCATCATCCATTCACCTACCATCATTCATTCACCTACCATCATTCATTAACCTACCATCATCCATTAACCTACTACCCCAACCCACCGTTTGGCATCCACTCATCTATCAAATAAACTCCTAACCAACTTACCATTCCAACCTTCACTAGAACTTCCACTCACTCCATTACACCACAGTTCCCCCCCCCTCCTTCCTTAAGCCTTAACTTGAATCTGACTCCCAATAGAAACATGCTCAACTTTTTTTCCCTTACAAACCAGATGGGGCTGATCAATCTACCAAATCAGAATGAAAATTCAGTACATATCAATTTGCAGATTATTATAAGAATGGTAAAGATGCTATATCCCCTCATCACCAACTTCCTTGGCGATAATCAGAAACAACCTTTCGGGTAATTGTAGTACATAATCCAAAAAACAAAACTAGAATTTACATGATCTAATAGATAGCCTGTTCACATATCACAAGTTTGTATTTATAAGTATTTTTTAAAATGTACAATTCTTAACCAATTTTAACATAATTATTTCCTACTTTTTCAAGTTAATTCAAGCAATTTTGCCTATACCTATCCATATATCTTGAGCATTCAAAGGAATGTGCAGCGGCTTTGTCAAAGATCTTGGTGTGGGAGGCACATCAGTCAAGATAAAGGGTACACGAAAAGACACTCATAGGGTATGTCAAACAAGTGTCAGGTCCAGGGGTCTTAGGTTTGGTAGGGATCCAGAGGACAAAGCCCTGGTAGAGGTCCAGGGAAAAACCCTGGTAGAGGTTCGGAGGAAACCCTGTTAGAGGTCCAGAGGAAAACCCTGGTAGAGGTCCAGGGGAAAATCCTGGTAAAGGTCCAGAAGAAAACCCTGTTAGAGGTCTAGGAGAAAACCATAGTAGAGGTCCAGAGGAAAACCCTGCTAGAGGTCCAGGGGAAAACCCTGCTAGTGGTCCAGGGGACAACCCTGGTAGAGGTCCAGGAGAAAACCCTGGTAGAGGTCCAGGGGGAAAAGCCCTTAAAGAGTTCTTGGAGCTCTGAAAGATTCCTTGTTTTTGATGACCCAAAATGGCTTAAAATACTAACATTAGAATGAACTCACTTGGGTTACCATTTTAAACATAAAAGAAATTTCCCCTGAAAACTAAGAGCAAGCACATTAGATATAATGTGGGTCAACAACCTGTGAAAGGGTTCACTAAAGTATTACAAGCAAAGAAAATGTCATCCTTATAAACTGCTGATAATTTGTTGCCAATTTTTGCACCAAAATCAGGCATTATTTCACAGAAATAAGAAATGCTTAAGTAGTCAAAACACTCTTTCCCTTCTTGAAAATGTTGAGCAGGTATGGATGGATCTGCACAACTTATATAAATTCCAAGGATCCTTGGGGACAATGACAAAACCTTGTAAATTGTTTGGTAAATATTTATGCAACCAAATAGTGCAACATGATGTAAAATTTCAAACAAAAGTTAATCAAAGAGATTGCATCTTTGACTAAAAGATTTCTTCAAATACGCCTATTAATTTCAAATTTGAATATGAACTGATGTGAGTGAAGGCTATAGGAAAGGTTGGAATGATGAGTTAGTGGGTAGATGAGAGGGTGGCAATAGGGGGGAGAGAGGGTGGGTTTGCAGACGTGATGGCAAATGGGTCTGACATGTGGTGAAATGGCATCTGGATTTCATGTTTGATTACCTTTATGGTAGGATGAGAAGTAGGAGTGGTAGAAAAAGGACAGTGAAGGGAGCTGAAAGAGGATGCCTCCAACCATATCAAAGGTCAAAATTGGAGACACATACAAGGGAACCTTAATAACATTTTTTCTTAAAAGGTAGGAGTGATTACCCTCCCCCGCCTACCTCATGCCACTGTGGTGAGTTGAGCAGGTAACTAACACACTCCCTTCTGATAAATAAACTAGAACATCAATGATGTAGTAGCTCAACATATATTTTGAATTGCCATGGTATAAGCTTGTTTTTATTGGTGGGTAGTTAAAAGTTTGGGTGCTTCTTGGACAATATTTGAGGAGCACTGTTCATTTCAACCAGAACGAAATGGTTTTGTGGTTCCGATGCATTTTAGTTTGCATTAACTGTCATGTAATTGCATATCATAAAATATTTGTTTTATATTTATTCATAAGCCACATCCATCATGCAGATCAATAAAAATGTTGACAACATTAGCATTTGCACAATAATCAACAACATCATCAAAGCAAGTACGATGCAAAAACGATTGCTCATTTATCCTATTTCAAGAATTTGTCAGCAAGCCCCGCCTACTCAATAGCATTCATGATATCACCATCACAACATTAGAACATACTGTACGTACAGACCATGACCAAACTGTGTACCACATTTAGCATAAATCTGATATATCATTTATGGTGTTTACATCATTTAGCACTTTCACGTAAAGCCACACCCACCATGCATATCAATGACACCTGTTGATAACATAAGCATGTACACAAGCAACAAAATTATCATGCCCAATATGATGCAAAACGGACATACAGTTAATCATTTATCATTTTTTCGAAATGTTTACTTTAAGCCTACTCATTAATATGCATGACATCATCATCTAAAACAATACGGCATATGATATTACTCCAGTTTACTGTTCTTGAAATACTGTTTACAAGTTCTTTTCAGCAAAATCATATTAAGCCCCACCCATCATGCATATTAATGAAATACAACAATTTATCATCATGAACATGTACACACCAGCTAACATCATAATTTTACCAAACATGAAACAAAACAGACATGTGGTTATTAAAAAATGAACATTTCAAGATTTTTACATTTCAAGATTTACTCATTAATATGTATGACATAATCATCATAAACAATAGGGAAAATCTACAGACCATGAGCTGTGTACCACATATGACATGAATCCTTTTAATCGTTCTTGAAATACCGTGTTTAAAAGCTCTTTTCAGCAAAATCATATTAAGTCCCACCCACTATGCATATTAATGGTATTCAAAGTTTTTACGCCATGTACACACTAGCTAACATCATAATTACTAGGCCAAATTCAAAACAAAACAGACATGTGGTTGTTCAAATATGAACATTTCAAGACTTTTACATGAGTTTATTTGTTTTATGAGGGCTTTACACCACGACAATGAGGGTCAAATTGTGCCTAAGAGGTTAGATCATTCTAGATGTAGGAAGGAAAGAAAATGGAGAGAATGAGAGAAATACAATAACTAAAAGTCAGAAAGCTGGGATCGAGAGAGGAGGTGCATGGGTGAAAAAAACAAGGTAGAGAGAGGGATGAAAGAGGAGGGGGTGGAAGATGAGGGAAGGGGTAGAAGAGGAGGACTAAATATGGTTGTAGAGGAAAGCATGATGAAGAAAGGAAATAATTGTATCTGGAGGGTTTCTCTGAAAGAACTAAGCAATTCAGTTGTGGGGAGCGAGGAAGTTCCAGGAAGGTTATACAGGGTGCAAGAAAGGAGACGTGATGGGACTGTGAGGGTGCAATGGCAATTGTTGCAGAGGGGTTGGGGGGAGCCAATAAGGAGGTGGGAGTGAGTGAGGTGGGTGTGACCTATCCCAAGACGGGTAATATGAACGTTGTCGACATGATTGTTGATGGTGGGTTTGATTGGAATGGTGGGCTGGATGACATGGAGTTTGTTATTAATTAGGGAGTCTCATGAGGTTTGCCAGCAGTCACAAACATGGGAAGCGATAAGCAGTTTGATGTCACAAAGGGTTTGAGGAAATGGGGTAGGGGGAGGTTGAAGGCAAGCTTAGCGGCTGCATCAGCCCTGTCATTGCCAGGGATGCCAACATGCCTGGGTATCCAGAAGAAAAGAATACTTTTCCTGCAGAAGGTGGACGAAAGGAGTTTCCTCCGGAGGTGGGATGTGAAGTTATCCCATTCAAGATTGAGTAAAGTAAGAACAGCCTTGGATTTGGAGAAGATGGCAAAGTGGCTGAGCGGAGAGTGCTCAATAAAGTTAAGGGCGAGGAGGATGGCCTTTGTCTCGGCTGAAAAGATGGACGAGTAGTCGGAAAGTCTGCTACTGAGGATGGTGTCTTAGATGACGGCAGCAGCAGCTGTCTTGTTGCCTTTCTTGGAGCCATCGGTATAGATGGAGGTGTAGTTTAAGAATTGATCTTTGATTTGGTTGTGGAGGTTGATGAAGAGTTTAGGGTGGGTTTGAGTTTTGTGATGAGTGGAGAGGCCCAGGTGAAAAGAAGGGTGGGGGTGGCCCAAGGAGGAGAATTGGGCCAGGAGAAGGTGCCAAGAGTAGCAGGGTTGATGCTGAGATAGAGGTCTGATTGAATGCATAAGCTAAAGGGAGGGGATAGGGTTTTAGTCCTATCAAAGAGGGTGGAGAAATTGGGGTACCTAATGAGGTTGTAGGTTCTGGGTGTTTGGGAGGACTCTAAAAGCATAGGAGAGGCTAAGCTTTCTACACCTTAGTAAAAAGGGGGGTTTGTTGGCTTTAACATGAAGGCTGGTGATTGGGGAGGTCCTGTAGGCACCCAGACAAAGCCTGAGGGCTTCATTTTAGATGGAGTTGATGTGGTTGAGGTATGAGTTGTGAGCGACACAGTAGACAATATTGCTGTAGTCAAGCTTGGCACGAATGGTGAGACTGAAGATTTTAAGGAAAGCATAGCGATTCACACCCCAAGTGGTGTTGGAGAGGAGGCGGAGAATGTTGAGAGAGCTGTTGCATTTCTGTTTTAGGTTGGTGATGTGTTGCTTGTAGGAGAGCTTGGGGTCTAGAGTTAAACCCTGGAACTTTTATGTGTTCAACTTTAGGGATGCGATTGCCATTAAGCACGAGGTTCAGGTTGGGGTGGAGGTTGTTGAAATGACAGAAGTGCATAAAGCCCCGCCTACTCATTAATGTGCATAACATCACCATCAAAAACGATAGGGCACATCTACCGACCTTGGGCTATCTGTGTACCACATATGACATGAATCCATTGTACCATTCTTGAGATATCGCATTTATGTGCTGGCCATCACATACACGCACACCCATACCATCATGACCACATAGGTTCCTGACGCTATAGCATCGGAACCAAAAAGGGGCACATTTGTCAGTTTTCGAAAACAAAGTGGAAGAATCTTGCCTCCTCGCCCTATGGTTGCTACTTATATGGTATGAACATAGGCGGGATTTGAGGGAAGCAAGGTGGCACTTCCGCACCCTCACTTTTTGCCCAAATGGATACTTTTGTATGGTGATGTGTTGTATTTTATAGTGACTTTGTAATTCCCCCCCCCCCCCCCTCCCTTTAACACACACACTTTTGACTTTCCCCCACTTTCAGTAGGCAAATCCCACCTACAGGATCAATCACTGGTTGACAATTACCCATCGGGCAAATGGATAAATAGCTTCTTTTAAAAACTGCTACATACAAAATTATTGAGGGCATGCCTCCTCCCACCACGGCCCTTGGTGTCCTTGCCCCTGGTAAAATGACATGCTTTACTTGTGTCAAATAAATACTAAATGTATGTAATAACTTCTATGAATTATGTAGTATTTGTAATTAAGTGGATTTCTATTTGTTTTTAACCTTCAAAAATGACCTAGAATAATTTCATATAAGTTTCAAAAGGGCACCTCCAGCCCGGTCCGCCCTCAAGTTTCAAAAGGGCACCTCCTACCCGGTCCCCCATTAACTTTCAATAGGGCACCTCTTGCTCTCCTTACTTTAGGGCAAGGGGAAGTGACCCCCTTGCCGACACACTTCCAACATCGCTGCAAAGCACCAAAATTCCCACCTGCCCCCAGGACTCGTTTGTATATGTAAAAACTGTTTTTCAAGGAAGCCTACAAAAACGTAAGCCTCAACAGCAATATGATGCAATTTTTTTATGTTTCCTTTTGAGTGAAATTGAAATCATAAACAGACATACTGTATGTGTAAAATCAAGATGAATTTTACAACCTTGCAACAAGACATGCTTTTAACAATGGCATATTTTACTTATATTGCTCATATATTAGCCATTTTTTGAGCAAATAATCAATTATTGCGACTAATGAATCACAATTAATCCATAAAAGCATTACACAAATACACTTCCAAGTGGCAATCATTATACAAAATATAACTAAACAGATTTTATCAATTTCTTTTCAAATTCTCTTTCATAGGAGATGGACTTACTTGACCCTTGAAGAAAGTCATCACAGATACTGTAAGTAATTTTACGCATCAGTTATTAGACACTCTTTTCTGTACCCTAACAAAAGATGTTCTTGTGAGAAGCTGCATATAATGTTTCTGCAGGAACTGTTACTTTAAGCTCCCTGGTTATTAACTCTGGTGATTTTTAAATTTACAGCCTGAGTAGGCTGAGTTATTTAATTGCGCTATATGGATATATAGCCAATTCAAGGCTATTTTAGTTTAAAGCTTTAGTTTTTAAACACAACTTATAGCCCAAACGAGCTATCAATTACGAAAGTTATACCCCAATTTAGCTATGTGGGACAAATCCCAAACGGAATATCCAGCTCGATTAGCATATGTGCCAGACAGTATTTTAATGCTCCAGCCAATGAAAACAGTTTTAATTCAATTGGATATATTCGTTGGTATTTCCTGAGCCAATGTTATCATATATGCTAATTTCATTCGTATTGCGCCAAGTGAAATACCAATACAAATCGGGATTTGGGGCTAGCCTCACATAAGCTCAAAATCCCTTAAAGAGTTGTTGAGCCAAAAACAGAACATGAATATTTACGCTTACATTTTATTATGAATTATCTTAGCCATTTAAAATCATAAATGGCCAGTTCTCGTTCATAGTTACACAAATCATGACGATTAACTACACGTGTGATAAACTTATCTAGTAACCACTTTCAACTGTACATACAATTGTATATATATTGGTACCAAGTTGACTACAAAATGGCTACTGACAGCCTTCCAATTTCAAATTATTACCAACTTTAAATATGTTACAAATCTAAAACTTAAATGTAATCATTTGTGGCTCCTTACCAGTGTTTTTATCTGACAATTTCAAATTGTGAAAAATTTGTCTTCTTAGTAATTAATTCAATCATTGTTACCTTTACATTTGGTAGGGCTGATTTAAAAGAAGGCAAACTCATTTTTCAGATTAAATTCAAAACTAAGCATATTGAAGGCACCCTCAACAACATTGGGAGAGGTTAAACAGAAGTTGGACTGGCTCGTAGCATCCTTGGAGGAGACACAGGACAGTCTACTTGCGAGAGAAGAAACTGAAACCATTTTCAGACTTGCAGACACAACATGCTTACTCTAAGGTGTCGCAATGACTATAAGGCTTCAATAGTTGCCAGGGGTAATTGCAAAGTTTTGGAGGCACATGTTGAAGCCAGAGCAGAACAATAGCATACATAGGCCAGAAGAATTCCCAAAAGATGCAAGCAAAATAATCAAAGTTTAATTAAACACCTTGGGAGAGACATTGACTCTAAGCTGTTTGATGAGGGACATCTGCATCCTCTTTACCTCCACCCTACTCCTTTTTCACCTCCACCTACCCTTTTCCACCTCCACCCTACCCTTTTCCACCTCCACCCTACCCTTTTCCACCTTCGCCCTAACCTTTTTCACCTCCACCCTACCCTTTTCCACCTCCACCCTACCCTTTTCCACCCCCACCCAACCCTTTTCCACCTTCACCCTTTTACCCTTTTCCACCTTTTCACACCCTACCCTTTTGCACCTCCACCCTACCCTTTTCCACCCCCACCCTACCCTTTTCCACCTTCACCCTACCCTTTGCACCTCCACCCTACCCTTTTCCACCCCCACCCTACCCTTTTCCACCTTCACCCTACCCTTTTGCACCTCCACCCTACCCTTTTCCACCCCCACCCTACCCTTTTCCACCTTCACCCTACCCTTTTGCACCTCCACCCTACCCTTTTCCACCTCCACCCTACCCCTTTTCCGAAAATCATCTACATTTTGTTCACAAAAAACAGATTGAATAAGAAACAAGCCAATCCAAACACTGACTTGAATAAGTATAAACATGATGCATGAAACATGATGCTATGCAGTCTCATCTCACTACCTTGCCTGACACTCTAGTTTTCAAAATATCATCTTAAAGGGGCACTGATGAGTGTATTAATCGGAAGTCCCTAGAATATTTAAATAAAATGTTTTTTTGCACATGATGCACTGATGATTTTTCCTATTGTATCTAAATAACCTGTAATCATTCATCACAAATAAAAAATTCAATTTTTAAACCCATGTATGTTCTAGTGCTGTCACGACATGGCTCTATCACGTATCGATTATCGTAGAGAAAAATATGCGATATAATGGTTTCAAGAAAATTGACTCAAGACACAAATTGTTAATATCACTAACGTTACTTCTTCTATGATGAACGCAAGAATAAATGATTTGCAGATCTAGCAGACGACATGATCGCATGACTATTACGTTCATCACCCAGGTCTTTGGTAATTCAGCCAACATAACCATGAATCATCAAAGTGAGAGCCTGAGAGGCATGTTCCGGGCCAATTTTTTGTTTAGTTTGCCAACTTACATCCGTGCTTGCCAGTGTGGGGTGAAAGACCACGAATTTTAATTAGTTTTTTTTATGTTTCACGATATTTTTGCACGTTTAATACTGTAACGTTAGAATAGTAACACATGAAGTAGCCTAGCCTAGTTGCATGAAAATTTCTTAGTTAAGTATTACTTTTTGGTATCGCAATATGTGTTGAGAGGCATATTTCATTTCATGGGAAAAGAGATATCGCGATAATCGACATGTCATGACACCACTAGTATGTTCCACATGCACGGTAAGAGCATCTAAAAAATTGCATGCATAAGCAAAAAATCAATGCCTTTTCTCTTCGACCCACTGCTCCTTTATAAGATACTCGGTATTTAAAGCGAAAACCTGCTAGAGGTTTAGCGTAACATCAGTGAATGCTTTGTCCCCATCTCTGTGGGAGGAATCAACCTCTGACCGACAGGGTATCTTCTCCCATCTCTGTGGGAGGAATCGATCTCTGACTGTCTGGGTGTCTTCTCATAATGTATGACCCCTTGCATCTTTACCAGATGGATATCTACCATGGTCAAGAAATCTTCACCCCTTGCATGTTCTGCTGCACATTGAGCAGTGCCTTCTCTTGTTTCTTCTGCTCATCCTTAAAGGCAGTTTTGTTGGCTTTCTTCTCCATTCTTCTATCCTGTAAGCAAACCAAATGCAAGTGTGTAAAAAAATGTCTTGCATGGAAAATTAATTCCTTCCAAGGATGAAATGACAATATATTGCAATTTAGTTCAAGGGCTTATAGAACCGGTGCTTACACCCGGTTTTCATGGTGCTAAGCAGATGAGAGTACTCGACTCCACTGGATGGGACACCAGTCCATCGTAGGTTAACTCCCCAGATAAAACTAGTACTTATTTCACAGCTGAGTGAACTGGAGCAAATGGGATAAAGTGCCTTGCTCAAGACCACAGCACAGCGCCCTGGTTGAGATTCGATCCTGGTTCCTTTTGAGTACAAGGCAGACGCCCTAACCACTGGGCTACTGCACTCCCAATTTGCAATTTAGGTTTATAACATCCTGAAAGAAATCCATTAGAATATTTTCATCAAGATGCCCATGGCTGTTTTATTAATCAGCTGTAAAGCACTGATTGGAGACCATCCCGGGGATGGAACTTAGGACCCAAGATTGGGAAGCCGAAGCTTTACCACTAACACAATGGCATGTAGGTCTCTTAAATTTACTATCGGACTGAATAAAACTGACAGAAGTTTCTATCAACTTACTACAGTTTGTCATACATTCATATCCAATCATTAATAGCTACACTTACTCTTCTGTCATTTTTTACCGCCATCTTTCTTTCCTTCTTCTGCTCAAGAGTTTCCTTTTCTCCCTTCATCCTGGGCTCCACTATGACTGGTAACCTTGTCTCGTCATACTCCTGCCTCTCCAGCTGCTTTCTTGTGGGTCCAGGTTGAGGGAGGACATCCAGAGGCAATCCTGTCTTTTGAGATAACCTGATGGGTCCAATCTGGAACAACAAAAGAACAAAATGGCAGTTAATACATAAATACGTAATGTGATCTTAAACACAAACCTTAGCCATCATATCATACAAACGCAAGTTCCCTCCTCTCAACCAATCTAATATTTCCAATTTCACAGACGCACGCATGAGAGTGATGGAAATGGACTAATCACGGAAGCTGGGGCACCAGAATGAGGAAAGTGTAAGGGAAAATCAAGGTTTCACTAGGATCACTTTCATCCAAAATGGCACTTACATTAATTCGCATTACTGTGCTGTGTCACCAATTAATCTGATCAACCATGGTCAGCTGATGTCTTTTGACCAATCAAATAATAGTATTCTTACCACCTATAAATGAACTCCCAAGTTTATCAGACATGCTATTTCTCTTTCATGATCTATTGAAACTATCCAAAGGTTACTTTTTGCTAAAGCATAGCAGTGACTCTTTACAGCATACTTTTGGACAAAAAAGATATATATAAATTATACCATTGATTTGATTTTTTCACTTACAGGCGATAAATCGGGTTTGCATGGGAAAAAATATACAAAAATTCAATGTTTCCAATTGGTTAAAACATTTACACAAATGCTGACGAGCCAATTAATTAACAATCCCAGAAGTGGGGTCACTAGTTATGTGACAGATTTACTGCTGACGTGTCAATCAATATTCTTAAGACGTGATTCCCTCTTTAAAGCATTAGTTCAGTCGTCCAGTTTATCTTAAAATAGGACTTTAAAATGAAACCAAATGGTGAAGAAACCTCTTGAATATCTTATTCCGTTGAGGAGATATTTAAGTTTAAAGTTCTGCTTTATCTGCGTAAAAATGACTGGTGTAGTAAGTCTACTATGGAAAGTTGACACCCTCATCCTCACATTCTTAACAATTGTTAAGGTATTTTAAAGAGAATCTATTTAACTTTTTCCCTATTTGAATTATTTTCCCTCAAATTTTCTTCAGTTGGTAAATTATAATTACCCTGACAAAATTCTGTTTCACTACTATCCTGACATATCCAATGGTTTTTAAGCCACAAAATCACAGGACAAAATAAGATAAGAACACATTAAGTCTGAGGAATCTGAGGCTGTGATACTAACTACAGCTAGTCTAATTTCAGCCGTTTCTACACAAATGATACCAAACTATTTCCTTAACAAAAAAAAGAATTTTGAATGCTTTCTTCACCATTTTGTTTCTCTTAGTCCTCTTTCATATAAGATGGACATGCATGACCACTGAACTAATCCTTTAATAATCTTTCCCTTTCTTCACTAACTATATACCGTATCACTAATGTTTTTCATTTGCTTGACACAGGATGTACATTAACAAGATAAAAAAAAAACAGTCATGTACAAATGGTGCAATTTGAGAGACTGTACACTAAAATGAGAAAACAAAGATTCTAACAATCACGAGTCTACTTACAGACTGTTCTGTAGATTTCTTCTTGCCTTTAATCGGTTCCTCTATTACTTTTGGATGGTTGTAGAGATTGGAATAAGTGCTGAGAATAGACTCACAATCCCACTTCTCCTTGACGACATCCTCATATGGCAGCTTTATGAGGTCATCGCCCTTTTCATCTTCCTCCCCATCAGAGTCCCTCCTACTAATCTGGCTATTTTGTCAGTGATTTCAGGTAAATATCTGAAAATAAGCAATTTGAAGAAAAGCTAAGAGACACATTTCACATCTGCAAACTTACCAATAAATAAAAGAAACTAAATACTCTATAATTGGATGGAATTCGTTATCACAATATATTCCCTTGTTTTGCCTGAAGTTAAAGCTGCATCTTATTAGTAAGATCTAGCAACAGACCCACTTGAAGTGTTCATATTTTAGTAAAGCAGTTTGATGTGTTGTACTAATTTTTGCCTTATCTGCTTAATCTATGCCATTTTGTTAACCATTGTTCTTAAGTTTTATTATTTTTTAGCTTTTCTAGCTTTCTGCGGATCCTCCAGCTATCCACTATTTTGTACTTGTTTATCGCTGTAAATATACTATATACACATGTTAAAATATACTATATACACATGTTAAAATATAATATATACACATGTTGAAATATACTTTATACACATGTTAAAATAAACTATATACACATGTTAAAATATATATACACATGTTAAAATATACTTATACACATGTTAAAATATACTATATACACATGTTAAAATATACTATATACACATGTTAAAATATACTATATACACATGTTAAAATATACTATACACACATCTTAAAATATACTATATACACATCTTAAAATATACTATATACACATGTTAAAATATACCATATATATACACATGTTTAACATGTTAAAATATACTATATACACATGTTAAAATATACTATATACACATGTTAAAATATACTATATACACATGTTTAAATATACTATATACACATCTTAAAATATACTATAAACACATGTTAAAATATACTATATACACATGTTAAAATCAAATTTGCACAACAACATACTTCAATCCCTGTCAATACATTTCAGTGTCATCTGAAGGGTTTTCTTTAAAAAAATTCTTTAAAAAAATTGGAAATCAGAAGTGCCCAATCTTCTGTCAAAAGGAAGGGGTTCAAACAGGTTTGAAAACTCTATATTTCCTAAGAAAATTATAGATTTTTAAAACCTGAGCATTGCTCCTGAGATATGTTTATATGGGGCTAATATCAAATTCCCATGGGTCTAAAAGGCTCTGCATTGACATCAGGCATTTGCAGATAAACCACATGATTGCCAAACCCTGAATGCAAGCCCATAACTTTCATAACTATATTGATAAATGCTAACTAGAAGTTTTGAAGATGTATACGTTTGAGGAGATGCAACTCAAGTTTACTTTCTATAATTTTCTACTAAAATAAAAGTAAAGCCCCTCCCAGTGATCCGCAAGTGGCTCAGCTCAAACATTTTGCAGGACCTAATTTTATCGTCAGTAAGAGACTTGAGTAGATTACTGTTGGGTTGTAATATCAACTGGAAAAAAATCAAAGTCCTACTTACTGCTTTTTCTGTGACTGCTCAAATTCTGAGAGGACTTGTTGGAGGACTTCACTTTGCTCAATAACATAACCCTGGATATCATCTTGATCCAAGGCACCAACCTCCATGTCATCGTACTCCTCAAACAACTGAAAAGCGATAACAAACATTACAAGTACAACACTACAGAAAACATTTGTCGTGTGGCCTGAGCCGGAATTTTTTTAAGTTCCAGCAGTTATAAGCGTGGAAAAAAACGTGAATTTGCAAGAGGAAAAACAAATACAAAAATATACATGTATATATATATTTTTTTTATTTTATAGATTTATGTAAACAACAGTAATTGTGGTAAATATGTGCTCTAAAAACATCCACAATGTAATAGTCCTATTAATAAGTACATTAAATTGCAAAAGAGGGAAGCATATAAAGATGTATTCACTACATTAATATCATTTCTGTCACAATTTTTCATGGGAAAATTTTGACACTTTATTAAGAACCATAGGAAATTTTATATTTAATTACAACTCTGGTGTGGTTTAAAGACTAAAATCAAACTAATAAAATGAACTACATTATTGAATTTCTCAATAGTTATATTTATTGCATTTTCATTGACAAACTGAACACTACCTTGTTCCTTTACTTACAACAAGGTGTAAGAAACAACATATTTTGATGTTTTCCACTCTTAAATAAACTTTTTACCTTATATGAAGGAAACATGGAAATTTTGAGATTTTTGTGAAAAAGAAAAAATATTTTAGGTTTTAATTAATTTTGTAAGCTTGAATCTATTCAAAGCTTCTAGACACTTTTAGGAACAAAAATAATACATGTGTTTTTTTGACTTTAAATGTTGAAAATCTTGCATTAAAGGTGCATTATTATTTTTGAGGTCTCCAGAATATTCTAATACACTTTTCTAGCGTGTGATGGTACTAATAACCTTTGGGATTAATGCACAAGTCAATTGTATCATTTCCAATTAAGCTATTTAAAAAATCAAACCAATGTTGATAATCTTTCAAGATAATAAATCCTTTTGAACTGATCACTACTTTGCACATAACTAGTTAAACTGATGGTTACTTTGCACGTGATTAGCTAAACTGATCATTACTTTGCACGTGACTAGCTAAACTGATTGTTACTTTGCACGTGACTAGCTAAACTGATGGTTACTTTGCACGTGACTAGCTAAACTCATCGTTACTTTGGACGCGACTAGCTAAACTGATCATTACTTTGCACGTGACTAACTAAATTGATTGTTACTTTGCACGTGACTAGCTAAATTGATCGTTACTTTGCATGCGACTAACTAAATTGATCGTTACTTTGCACGTGACTAGCTAAACTAATCATTACTTTGCACGTGACTAGTTCTGAATAATGCAAATAAAAACATCCAACCAATGGATGAGAGTGTACGACCCAATGTACAAACACAAAATGTCATAAGACTTTTATAAATACCTTTTCAAATCTGTCGTCAAGCAAAGAGAGTCCTTTATTCCTATGCATAACCGATGAACTTATGGAATACTCTGTGAAGCGGGATTTGTTTCCCTCTGAATTAAAGGTCATGTGATCATCATAGCCTTCACTTCCTGCTGGGTCGTCACTGTCGTAAGCTCCATCTGAACTCGAGTATTCTTCTTCTCCCTCCGATGGTAACCTGAAAAGAATCAATATGTCAAATTTGCTTAAACTTTCAAATAATTTAACTCGGCGCTTGTTACTTGATTATCTTAATCCCAATCATGGAACGGTCTACCTTTTAGCGTTAAGAGTGCTCGTTCTACGGCTTCCCTTAAGAAACTTCTCAAAACTCACTCACTATTAGCTACATTTTTTGTGAACTCAGGTGCATCATTTTACCTGTGCTTTGTAACCATTGTTTGGAGAAAAGGCGCAGCTTATAAATGCCGGAATAACTAACAGTATCACTATATGCCAAGCTGTCAAATGCCATCTGGAATGGGGGTGGACGGGTACCAGGTTTTTATTTTTTTTTTATTCTAAATTTTGTGCAGACACCAACCAAATAAGAGAAAAACCATACAAATTGCAAACTGGTATTCTCAATCAAGGGACAGTGAGCGGTACCCAGCTATTGGTCACTTTCCCTTGACAGTGACAGGGAAGGTGACCGTACAGAAAAAAGACTGACTTATGTTCACTATCAGTGTATTATTTTGTATACTCTTCAAAAGATGTGCTTCACTCTACTCTTGGGATTTAAGCATGCAATTTCCAGAACCTCAGCACTGTGTTCTACAGACAGAGTTACAGCTGTTATCTTGATTACTATAGCTATGTGTTAAGACAAACAGAATGGCATACCATTTCATACTAGCAAAATACACAATTTTTTCAATCTTTACTAGATGGTGTGACAAAGTACGAGCTAATAATATTGCTATTTATCACTACAAGGGAAGCAAAAAGCCTTCTCAACTATTACAAGGGTATTCAAAACGAACATCCCTTTCATACACATCAAAGATTTCAATATGTCTGACATTGCTCCTTATTTTAACACAATTATTTCCTGATCAGTGCCAATTGGCCTTTCTCATGCTAAGATCAGTGCCAATTGGCCTTTCTCATGCTAAGACCGGTGCCAATTGGCCTTTCTCATGCTAAGATCAGTGCCAATTGGCCTTTCTTATGCTAAGGTCGGTGCCAATTGGCCTTTCTCATGCTAAGATCAGTGCCAATTGGCCTTTCTCATGCTAAGATCAGTGCCAATTGGCCTTTCTCATGCTAAGATCAGTGCCAATTGGCCTTTCTCATGCTAAGATCAGTGTCAATTGGCCTTTCTCATGCTAAGATCAGTGCCAATTGGCCTTTCTCATGCTAAGATCAGTGCCAATTGGCCTTTCTCATGCTAAGATCAGTGACAATTGGCCTTTCTCATGCTAAGATCAGTGACAATTGGCCTTTCTCATGCTAAGCACCACAGAGCCCTTGCCTTTTCAAAGAAGTAACTCAACTGACATATTCTGTCACACTGACTAAAAAATTAATTAGTTTCATAGTAGGGTCACAAAATACAAGCTCAAGTAAGACCACTCCTTCCGCCCCCACCCCCCTTATCATTGTTCTAGTTTGTAATCCAGCTAAATCAAAGATACCATTTACCTGTCACCAGAGATGGGAACTTCCCCTTGAGCTTGTAAGACAAAGTCATCCTCCAGCTGATTGTCAGGATCGTCAAAATCAAAATCATCATCCATTACCTCGACAAGATCAGGATCTAGGTCAAGTCTTGGCCCTGTAAACCAAAGAACAATGGTGTCAACATGCAATAGGTAATAATAGCATAGAAAAAAACATGAAAATAATTGCATCTTACAATATAGTCCATGGCATTCAACACAATTAAAAAAAAAATTGTTAGTAACAATCTCAGAAAATATTAATACAAGCATTCTTGTTTGTTTGTTTGATGAGGGCTTAACAGCACCACGACAACGAGGGTCAAATTGTGCCTGAAAGGTCAAATCATTCCAAAGGTAGGAAGGAAAGAAAACAGGAGGAGATTGAGAGAAATACGAGAACTACAAAATCTATTGAGCCCCTTATACAATTCATGCTCCATGTAATTCTTTATTAAAGTTTTTTTTATTTGATGAAAATCAAAATCATAGGGAAAATACCTACACAAGTGCTTCAATGCAGATTGCTCAAAACTGATCTTGCAACGCTTCACAACTTTAATGATAAGTCACAGTATCTTATGATTATGAATTGTTTGTTTGTTTGATGGCTTAACGGCACCACAACAACTAAGAACAAATTGTGCCTGAGAGGTCAGATCATTCTAGAGGTAGAAAGTAAAGGAAACAGGGGGAGAATGAGAGAAATTCAAGGACAAAAGGTCAGAAAGCTGTGATCGTGAGGGGAGGTGCATGGTTGAAACAAAAACAAAGTAGAGAGGGGGTGGAAGACGGAGAATTAAATATGGTCGTAGAGGAAGGCATAATGAAGGAAGGAGATAATTCTATCCAGGGGATTTTTCTGGAGGAACTCAGCAATTGAGTTGTAGGGAGCGAGGGAAGCTCTGGGAAGGTTGTACAGGGGGCAAGCAAGGAGAACGTGATGGATTGTGAGGGTGCAATGGCAATTGTTGCAGAGGGGTTGAGGGGAGCCAATAAGGAGGTGGGAGTGGGTGAGATAAGTGTGACCAATTCTAAGACGGGTAATATGAGCGTTGTCAATACGAGAGAGGTTGTTGATGGTGGCTTTGATCGGAATTGTGGGCTGGATGACATGGAGTTTGTTATCAATTTGGGACTTCCATGAGGTTTGCCAGCGGTCCCGAACAAGGGAAGCGATAAGCGGTTTGATGTTAGAGAGGGTTTTGGGAAAAGGGGCAGGGAGGAGGGTGAGGGCAATTAGCCCTGTCATTACTTGGGATGCCAACATGGCTGGGTATCCAGAAGAAAAGAATACTTTTCCTGCAGAGGGTGGGAGAAAGGAGTTTCCGGAGGAGGAGGTGGCATGTGAGGTTATCCCATTTAAGGTTGAGTAAAGAAGTAAGAACAGCCTTTGAGTCGGAGAAAATAACAAAGTGGCTGAGTGGAGAGTACTCAATAAAGTTGAGGGCAAGGAGAATGGCCTTAGCCTCGGCTGAAAAGATGGATGAGTAGTCGGGAAGTCTGCTACTGAGGGATGACCGCAGCAGCCGCTGTCTTTTTGCCCTCCTTGGACCCATCAGTATAGATGGAGGTGTAATTTGAGAGTTGGTCTTTGACTTGGTTGTTGCGACTGATGAAGAGGTTAGGATGGGTTTGAGCTTTGTGATGAGTGGAGAGGCCCAGGTGGACAGAAGGGAGATGATTATGAAAGTATTAAACTTTGGCATCAAGTTTGAATGGATTTTCCACTTGATAAGGATAGAAATGCATTACAATGTATTTTGTATCAAAATGATTTGTAAAAATAGAAGAACTTTCCTACCACTAATAGGAGCGGCTTTATTGAGTAGTCCCACCTCCTCTTCATATTCTGACTGAAACACCTCGGGTGGTAAATTCGCTTTGCTCTACAAAACGAAAACAGTCTTAGTTATGTACAAAATGTAAATTTTCACTTCATCTCAGCATTTCACACTTTAAAAATATGTTGATACGACAAATAGGCCCACAACAGTGATCCTGGTCTCATTGGAAAGAGCTATTCTAGTTCTTTCAATAAATCAACATTTTGATGAGGGTTATATTGAGAATGTTTTAACTCACTTGAAAAAAATTTTTAGCAAAAACTTACTTGCCATACTTCCAGACCTTGCTTTTGCCTTAAAACCCGTGAGAAACTGTCAAAGACATCAATGCAATTCTGGTCGAATTTTGACTGCCTCTTACCATCAATATCTTTTTTTGGCAAAATTTGTGCAAAATTTCATGATTTTGAGCCTTTTGAGTAATTCGTAGCTCCTGACCCCAATACAGCTTCCCAACACAAAACATATTGTTGGAATCGGAATTCCCCACATTTTAAAGTGAAAATACAGAGAGCAACTATCCCTCTTTATCCACACCCAAATATAGGTTTAAAAACAAACCCACAATCTACTCATAGGCAGTGTAGTGTAGCGATGTGTGTGCAGGACTTCACGTGAGCGACCCTTGTTCAAAAAACCGAACCGGACACACAGCTTTGTTTTTCTGCGAGTAAATACAGGGGTGATTATTTTTGTTTAATTTCATTGTTTCTGATGTTTTACTTTGAGAAGAAAAAAAATTCTGTCGGGTAAATGGAAAGGAAATTTTACAAACAATCTAAATAGGTAAAAAAATCCTCCATTTTCATTATTCACAAGAAAAATTACAAGCTCAAAAAATTGAGCAATTTGGACCTAATTTTGCTTTAAATTTGCAAATTTACATATTTAAGTCAATATTTTCTTTATTTTGAATCTTTTATGAAAAAGTTTGTCTTAGCATTCACATAGACCAGACTTGTAGTTATAGAAAAGGAAAGGAAAGTTGTGAAAATTAATTTTGAAAAAAAAAAGTTAGGAAAAATTGCAGTTGTGTTTTGAACCCCTTTGTCATTTAAGCCTTTAATTCCCACACGGTCGTGACACGATTAATTAGACATACACTTTTCAAAAACTTAATTTAGTTCATCAAATAGGCCCACCGCAGTGACTCGGGTATCATTTGAAAGAGCTCGAATAGTACTTTCAAAAAATGTAACTCTTTGATGGGTGTTGTATTAAAGATTTTTGAAAAAGTTGGGTGGAAATAAAGAAAATTCAAAACATGCATAAATTTAACGAAAAACATTTTTTTTTTTTTATCATCCAGACCTTACTTTTGCCTGAAAACCTGTGAGGAACTTACGAAGACATCAATGCATCCAAGTCCGGTCAAATTTTAACTGCCCGTTATCATCAATATCTTTTTTGGCAAGGTTATGAAAAATATCATGATTTTTAGCCTTTTTGAGACCAAAATTTTGGAAAAATTGAAGCTTCTGATCACGATACAACTCACCTATGCAAAATATACTGTAAGAAAGGCTAATTCACATACTTTCGATTAAAATAAAAAGAGCAACTACCCCCTCTTTATTCATGCAGATATTTAAGTATGAAAACAAATCCACACATTAGGACATAAACATGTAGTCTAGCGGTAATGTGTTGGATTACAGTGTGGGCGCCCCGGGTTCAAATACCGCACCAAATGCACGGCATTGTTTTTTTATTACTTTATTTTCTTTGTTTTTCAGACTGGTATCATTAGAAAGGAAATTTGACATACAAATCTAAATAGGTAAAACAAAAATCCACCGTTTTTATTATTCACAAGAAAAAAAACAAGCTAAAACAATTGGCCTAATTTTGCCTAAAATTTGCAAATTGGCATATTTATGTCAATATTTTCTTTAATTTGACACTTTTATCGAAAAGTCTAATGTCTTAGCATTCATATAAACCAAACTTATAGTAATACAAAATGAAAGGAAAGTTGTGAAAATCAATTTTGAAAAATAAATTCCCAAACATTTTAGTCATGTTTTGGACCTACGTGACTTTAAGGGTTAAGTCCTTTTCTTGACTTTGGATGAATTCTACTTTAGACCATGGTACCTGCACTTAGGAAAGACCACCCTGACTTTGGATGAATTCTACTTTAGACCATGGTATCTGCACTTAGGAAAGACCACCCTGACTTTGGATGAATTCGACTTTAGACCATGGTACCTGCACTTAGGAAAGACCACCCTGACTTTGGATGAATTCTACTTTAGACCATGGTATCTGCACTTAGGAAAGACCACCCTGACTTTGGATGAATTCTACTTTAGACCATGGTACCTGCACTTAGGAAAGACCACCCTGACTTTGGATGAATTCTACTTTAGACCATGGTATCTGCACTTAGGAAAGACCACCCTGACTTTGGATGAATTCGACTTTAGACCATGGTACCTGCAGTTAGGAAAGACCACCCTGACTTTGGATGAATTCTACTTTAGACCATGGTATCTGCACTTAGGAAAGACCACCTGACTTTGGATGAATTCTACTTTAGACCATGGTATCTGCACTTAGGAAAGACCACCTGACTTTGGATGAATTCGACTTTAGACCATGGTACCTGCAGTTAGGAAAGACCACCCTGACTTTGGATGAATTCTACTTTAGACCATGGTATCTGCACTTAGAAAGACCACCCTGACTTTGGATGAATTCTACTTTAGACCATGGTACCTGCACTTAGGAAAGACCACTTTAACTTTGGATGAATTCTACTTTAGACCATGGTATCTGCACTTAGGAAAGACCACCCTGACTTTGGATGAATTCTACTTTAGACCATGGTACCTACACTAAGGAAAGACCACCCTGACTTTGGATGAATTCTACTTTAGACCATGGTACCTGCACTTAGGAAAGACCACCCTGACTTTGGATGAATTCTACTTTAGACCATGGTATCTGCACTTAGGAAAGACCACCCTGACTTTGGATGAATTCGACTTTAGACCATGGTACCTGCAGTTAGGAAAGACCACCCTGACTTTGGATGAATTCTACTTTAGACCATGGTATCTGCACTTAGGAAAGACCACCTGACTTTGGATGAATTCTACTTTAGACCATGGTACCTGCACTTAGGAAAGACCACTTTAACTTTGGATGAATTCTACTTTAGACCATGGTACCTGCACTTAGGAAAGACCACCCTGACTTTGGATGAATTCTACTTTAGACCATGGTATCTGCACTTAGGAAAGACCACCCTGACTTTGGATGAATTCGACTTTAGACCATGGTACCTGCACTTAGGAAAGACCACCCTGACTTTGGATGAATTCTACTTTAGACCATGGTATCTGCACTTAGGAAAGACCACCCTGACTTTGGATGAATTCTACTTTAGACCATGGTACCTGCACTTAGGAAAGACCACTTTAACTTTGGATGAATTCTACTTTAGACCATGGTATCTGCACTTAGGAAAGACCACCCTGACTTTGGATGAATTCTACTTTAGACCATGGTACCTACACTAAGGAAAGACCACCCTGACTTTGGATGAATTCTACTTTAGACCATGGTACCTGCACTTAGGAAAGACCACCCTGACTTCGACTTTAGACCATGGTACCTGCACTTAGGAAAGACCACCTGACTTTGGATGAATTCTACTTTAGACCATGGTATCTGCACTTAGGAAAGACCACCCTGACTTTGGATGAATTCTACTTTAGACCATGGTACCTGCACTTGGGAAAGACCACCCTGACTTTGGATGAATTCTACTTTAGACCATGGTACCTGCACTTAGGAAAGACCACCCTGACTTTGGATGAATTCTACTTTAGACCATGGTATCTGCACTTAGGAAAGACCACCCCTTTTCTGTATTCATGATGCAAGAATGACAATGCATCCCAAAGCTTCCTTTTTGTGAATATATTAAATTTGTAAGTATATTAATCATAGATGATAGGTATAAACTAATACACATGCCTGTTAACACATTTTTACAGTACATTCAATTAATAAAATCTTCAACCCTGGGTTTGCGTGAAATACATTGCAAAAATCACTTCTGATTATGATGGCAATGGATGGGAAAGAGAGAGGCTGCACAATGCAATGAGGTTTTTGGTTTCATTTAACATCATTGCATTAAATGAATCCACTGACTTTGCCTGCATTCAAGTTTCTGGGATATTGTTCCATTGTTCTAAATTAATCTTTTTGGCTCCTTATGAAAACAAACATTCATTTAACATTTCAAAATTTACCTTCTTTTCTTCAATAAAGTGGACTTTCCTCTCACTTCGCTTCTCTCCTGTAGAAGCTGATGGGGCTACTTCCCACACCTGCTCTGCATCGACCTTCCTGAGGTGCTGAGTGTAATCATAGTCATCATCAAAGTAAATACCAAGCTTGACTTGCTCCTCCTTATTCTTCAGGTCTTTATGCTGTTGCAAATAACCAAACGCTGTCACATTAGAGGCCGTTACACACTGAACGTGATGCGGCGAACGATTTTTATTGACAAAATTTAATACAAAATTGAATTTAAATTGAAAAGAAACATTTTGACCTCTTGTTTGCAGAGAAGGATTGTCATTGCATGGCTATTCAGATGATAACTGAAAATTGATTGAAAGAGCCTTTCTACGCCCATTAAAGCAAAGCAACATCAGATGGCACTTTGCCTTAAAGTGAGGTTGTCGTCTTTTGCAAATCGGTTCAATTTTTCAGTAACAGTGTTTATATATAGTTCTCAACCATCATAAAGCCAATTACATTTAAATGTTGAAGTTTAACTGCCAGTACGAACATGAAGCGGAGAACCAATAACCATATAAAAAGCAAAGTATGTCAAAGTTGATTTTGAATATCTTTTAGGTATATCCTTTCACATATAATATATAGCATATAAGAGAAGCATATGATTGTTCTAAATACCCCAGACTTTTTTTTGTAGGGGAAACCAAAATAATAAAGAAACAAATCTGAATCCCCCCCCCCCCCTCCCCTTCCCCCTGTTACCATAAATTTTGAAGAAAAACTTTAGATATTTTGGGAAAAACCATCAAAAATATTGAGAAAGTCAGAAATTTTAAGAAAAATCTTCAGATATTTTGAGCAAAACCATCAAAAATATTAAGAAAATCTTATGTTTTAAGGAAAAACTTCAGGAATTTTCAGGAAAAATTCGGATATTTTGATGAAAAACTACAGATATGCTGAGGAAAACCTTGGGAAATTTTTAAGGAAAACCTTCAGAGATTTTGAGGAAAACTTCGGAGATTTTGAGAAAAAAGTAAGATATTTCGAGGCAAATTTGCTAACTCTTAATAGATGGCTAGTATACAATTGAGCTCTAAGACCGTTCGCTTTCATCAGGGTTACCAAAACAATCCAACATAAATAATTTCTATAATGCAATTTTTCTGACGTTTTGGAAATATAGACCCCAGAAATAATACGCCATCACCTTTTAGCTATTTCCCCCTAAAATCTACTGCCTCTTCTTAAAAACTTGCAAAATAAGTTTGAAATGAAAAAAATACCTTATCATTCAAATTGTGAAGTTCTGCCAAGACCTGCTTGGAGCTATCTTCATCTGCTTGAAGAGGGTCCCTTTGACTCCGATGCACAACATGAAAAGTCTGGGAATTCTTCTTGTCTATGAAACGCTGCTTCTTATGACGACCCTGCAAACAACAAGTATGGATAAATGACCTTTGACAATGAAAGCAAGTAAAAACAAAATAAAATCATCTCATCATCACGAAGTTGATATTAATTGTGGCTGACTCCACCAGCCACAATGTTTAAGTACTTTGGAAAGCATACTATGTAGTGCTGTTAATTTGTGATTAATACACTAAACGTTTAATTCCTAAAATTTGCAAGCAATTAATCTCAAAATAAGGTAACCTGGAAATTAAGTAATCGATCCCCAATGAGCTATGTTGTGGAACTACCTGTTCAATGCTGAATAGGGACTGACAAAAATGCTGAATAGGGACTGACAAAAATGCTGAATAGGGACTGACAAAAATGCTGAATAGGGTTGTGGAACTACCTGTTTAATGCTAAATAGGGACTGACAAAAATGCTGAATAGGAACTGACAAAAATGCTGAATAGGGTTGTGAAACTACCTGTTCAATGCAGCTGAATAGGGACTGACAAAAATGCTGAATAGGGACTGACAAAAATGCTGAATAGGGACTGACAAAAATGCTGAATAGGGTTGTGAAACTACCTACTCAATGCTGAATAGGGACTGACAAAAATGCTGAATAGGGACTGACAAAAATGCTGAATAGGGTTGTGGGACTACCTGTTCAATGCTGAATAGGGACTGACAAAAATGCTGAATAGGGACTGACAAAATTTCTGAATAGGGTTGAACTGAAATTGCTGAACTAGAAAAACAAAAACGTTTTAGCAATAAAAAAAGAAGAGAAGAAAGAATTCAAAGGATTATTGGCATCATTTGTACATTACCTTCTAATATTATATTAGTGCTAATGTGGTAGATTTGCGATTAATCTCTTTTGTTGATTACTATACATTTAATAAGTTTTAGAAGCAATTAGCGATTAATCGCTAATCGTCAACAGCTCTCATACTATGCCCTTTATCCGATGAAATATAAATTTTGTTTTTAAAAAATCACGAAATAGGTAAAAAAATAGAGTTTTTTGTTTGTCATATCTAAGTCATGATGACCAAATATAGTAAGCGTTGGTTTGGTTTGTTGATGGCACCGCGTCAGTCAGAGTCAGATGTGCCAAGAGGGTGTTAAAAACTAAGGTGCTTGAGTGAGGACAAGAGAGGAAAGAGAGTTGGGATAGAGGGAAGGAGGGAGAGAAGATGGATAAGGGAAAGAAGAAGTAAGTTAAGGTAATAAAAGGAAGGTAAGGCAGAGAAGGGAAGGAAAGGGAAGGTGTAGATCAGGTGGAATAAATTGCTGTTGCGGAGAAAGGTGATGAAGTTGGAAGTAGAATTGTTTTTGAAAAGATCGGAAAAATGAGATGGAGGGAGAGAGGTGTGATCAGGTGTAAGGGACAGGTTAAGAGGTACAGTAAATACAGTAACATTCAAATTTTTCTGTTTTAAGTTTTTTTCAAATTTAAATGGGCCCAGATTTCAGATTAGCTCTTGATCAAATGTAAATATTTGATATTAACTAATTTTTTAAGTAAAAACTAACAGAAATTTCAGTTTTTAAAGCATTTGGGAATCTTAAACAAGAACTGTCAGTAGGACAGTATGCTTGACTATTCAAAGATAGTATAGAGAATGGGCTTATGGAGGGAAGTTTAATTTTCACATTTTACTACAAGCTTCAAAATATCTTCGAGTTTTTTCAAATATTTTAAGACAACAAAAAGATCATGGTTACCTCACCCATGCAGTAACTCGAAAACATGTGAAAGCTAAGTCTTTATAACTATAACACCTCTTTTCGTTCTATCAATTGAACAACAAAGAAAGGAGAGGCCCTAATTTGCCAATGTCAATGAAAGAATGTCATTAAGTCCCCTTTCCAACCTGCACCCTCCCCCAACCCCTACACATTCCCAGAACTACATCCTGGATTGTAATACAACTTCCAATTTAAGAAAATATGTATGTCAATCAAAGTCAAGCAACATGAAAAATGTACAATAACATTAAAGCAAAATTATGTCAAACAATATTGCTTAACGTATGACAAACTAGACATTGAAAATGATACAAATCCCCTCACTGCTAATAATGCATATTCCAGACTGTCCCACATTCCATCCTAACCTGTCCCAAATGTCATCGCACACCGATACTCCATGCAATCACACCTGAAAACCAGATACTCTGTCATTTCACCACCACATGCCATCACAACTGAAATCCAGATGACACCCCCAGCCATTCCACCCTGTCCCATATGCCATTCCACCCTGTTCCACATGCCAACCCATCCTATTCCACATGCCAACCCACCCTGTCCCACATGCCATTCCACCCTGCTCCACATGCCAACCCATCCTATTCCACATGCAAACCCACCCTGTCCCACATGCCATTCCACCCTGTTCCACATGCCAACCCATCCTATTCCACATGCCAACCCACCCTGTCCCACATGCCATTCCACCCTGTTCCACATGCCAACCCATCCTATTCCACATGCCAACCCACCCTGTTCCATATGCCAACCCACCCTGTTCTACATGCCAACATGTCTAACATGCCAATGCATCCTGGCCAACAACCCAATCCACCCTGGCCTACATATAATTCCACCCTGTCCTACATGAAATCCCACCCTCATCCTAATTCCTTCAGCTACTCTACTTTATCATCACGTCATCTTCTACCCCACATTCCACTTATTGTTTATATTTCCCAAACCCCTAATTCAAAATTCCTTAGAAGCGAGGAAACACATATTTGCTTCTTTATTCATGGCAAAACAAACATTTTGATTCTTATTCATGTCAGGAATACCAATATCATAAGAAAACTAGAAATGTGAAGTCAGTAAGTCTCGCCTGCCATATATTTTTGATCTCGGGTCAAATATTTGGTAGCAAAGTCTATTCTTAAGCAAATAACCTGGTTATATGCGCACTATACCTCACCATGAACAATGCTCTTCCCATATACTGTATGATCATTTGTTTAAGCAAAATCACCACACCTACTTTATTAATTCAAGAGCTACCACAGATATAATTATTTTCATTGCTATGCATATAAGCTCATTAGTACGCACACACAATCCCCCAATCATGCTCAACTGAACAGTATCAATGCCCTCTACCACTGAACCAAGATATTATCTCTTTAATTTAAGACATAGATACAAATATTTTCATTGTTATGCAAATAAGCTTATTAGTATGCACACACAACCCCCAATCATGCTTATTTGAATACCCATAAATAATTTTTAGTTTGACTATTGAAAGACAAGCGAGAACTTTTCCACTACCCCTGGCATTGGCATTAGCGTCGGTGTCTGCTTAAAGTTTTTGGAAGTTTCTTTGTTTGGTTAAAGTTTTTAGATGAGTTTGTTTGTTATGTTATAACATTCTGGAGAAATCGAACAAAAGATTCCTCACTTCAAAAGAATTTAAAATTAAATGCCTTGGGTATGAAAAAAACTGGAGGAAATTGTTTGTTATGATAATGACATTGCTGACATGAATAGCAATTAAAATATTTGTTTGGCAATTTTGGCATGAAAGCAAAATCACATAAAAGATTCCTTGCCTCAAAAGAATTTAAAGTAAGTCTCTTGGGTATGAAAAGAAACATAAACAATAAGTGCCAGTGGAATGTTGTGTAGAAGATGACATGATGATAAGTAGACATGAATTGGGATAAAGCTAGGATTTTAGGTGGGACAGGGTAGAATTGTATGTAGGGCAGGAATTACCAAGTACATGCCACCAGTATGTTGAAAAGTGTATTGTGGGTGGGCCTGCCTAGATCTAAGTTACACATTTTTAAAATGTCACGACAAGGGATATAAATTAGAATACAGGTTTACTTCAAAGTAGACCTGGCTGCCGGCAGAATATGCATCATTCTTTAATTAAGCCCAATATCAATTGTTGTGACCATGTGACTTCACAACACAAGCCGGGGACATTCCAGTTTGAACTTTGAATATTTTTAACTTTTATAACTTAATTGATTTAGCTTATAATGAATTACACAGGAGCCCTAGAACTTAGGCCTATATTATTACATCATTCCATATTTAACTGACCTTGGAGGCTTGCGACAAGGGCCGCCCTTAAGCTTTTTGCTAATGACAGACTCCTTACAGGCATATACAGTCACAGACAGAAGCACAAGTTCTTCAGAATGACCTGTCATCACTGGAACGTTGGGTAAAGGAATGGCAGATGGCCATCCGTCCTGAAAAATGTGTAGTCATGAGTCACTACTAAACACAACCCCATCAAGACATACTGTATTACACATTGCACGGCCATGTTCTTGAGGAAGTGGATTCCAGCAAGTACCTTGGAGTGACACTCAGCAGCAACCTCAAATGGGACACCCTTATCAATGTCACCTCCAAGGCAAACCGCACACTAGGATTCCTCCGAAGGAACAAGAGTGGATGTAAAACATCAGCCTAGGTAAAAGCGTACCAGTCATTGGTAAAACCAACCCTTGAATATGCAGCATCAGTCTGGAATCCACATGCACCACACAACAAATTAACAAATATGAATCAGTCCAGAGGAGAGCGGCTAGATTCACCGCCAAGAAGTACTATGACAGACAGCCTGAAACAAGGTTCGCATTAATGACAAATTTGTATTTTTCTATTTCATTTTGGATGGTTAACCCAAATTTCATGATTTAACAATCAATATTATAAAAGGATTGAGTAAGAACTTCTTTTTATTTTTGTTTTTGTTTTTTTAAACACAATTTTCATTCACTTTAGCAAGGCAAGTTTGTTTGTTTGTTTAATGAGGGCTTAACAGCACCACAACAATGAGGGTCAAATTAGGCTTGAGAGGTTTGATCATTCTAGAGGTAGGAAGAAAAGAAAACAGGGGGAGAATGAGAGAAATACAAGAACTAAAAGTCAGAAAGTGGGATCAAGAGAGGAGGTGCATGGGTGAAGAAAAAAAAAAGTAAAGAGAGGGGGGTGCGAGAGGACTAAATATGGTTATAGAGGGAAGCATGATGAAGAAAGGAGATAATTTTACTCGGGAGGGATTTTCTGGAAGAAGTCGGCAATTGAGTTGTGGGGAGCGAGGGAAGCGAGGGAAGGTTGTACAGGGGGCAAGCAAGGAGAACATGATGGACTGTGAGGGTGCAATAACAATTGTTGCAGAGGGGTTGGGGGAGCCAATAAGGAGGTGGGAGTGAAAGAGATGGGAGTAAGTGAGGTGGGTGTGACCTATTCTACGACGGGTAATATGAACGTTGTCGACACGAGAGAGGTTGTTGATGGTGGATTTGATAGGGATGGTGGGTTTGATCGGAATGGTGGGCTGGATGACATGGAGTTTGTTATCAATTTGAGAGTCCCATGAGGTTTACCAGCAGTCAGGAACAAGGGAAGCTATAAGCGGTTTGATGTCAGAAAGGGTTTTGAGAAATGGGTAGGGGGAGGTTGAGGGCAAGCTTAGCGGCTGCATCAGTCCTGTCATTGCCAGGGATGCCAATATGGCTGGGTATCCAGAAGAAAAGAATAGTTTCCTCCGAGAAGGTGGGATGTGAAGTTATCCCATTTAAGATTGAGTAAAGAAGTAAAAACAGCCTTTGAGTCAGAGAAAATGGCAAAGTGGCTGAGCGAAGAGTACTCAATAAAGTTGAGAGCAAGGATGGCCTTTGCCTCAGATGAAAAGATGGACGAGTAGTCAGGAAGCCTGTTACTGAGGTTGATGTCTTGGATGACGGCAGCAGCAGCTGTCTTGTCGCCTTCCTGGGAGCCATCAATATAGATGGAGGTGTAGTTTGAGAGTTGGTCTTTGATTTAGTTGTGGCGATAGATGAAGAGGTTAGGGTGGGTTTGGGTTTTGTGATGAGTCAGAGGCCCAGGTGGATAGAAGAGAGGGGGGTGGCCCAAGGAGGAAAAGTGGGCTAGGAGAAGGTGCCAAGAAAGGCGGGGGTGATGCCAAGAGTGGCGGGGTTGATGCCGAGATGAAGGTCTGATTTAATGCGTAAGCCAAAGGGAAGGAATGGGTTTTAGTCCTATCAAAGAGGGTGGAGAAATTGGGGTACCTAATGAGGTTGTAAACAGGATTCTGGGTGTTGGTGAGGACTCTAAAAGCATAGGAGAGGCGAAGCTTTCTACACCTTAGCAGAAAGGGGGGTTCGTTGGCTTCAACATGAAGGCTGGTGATTGGGGAGGTCCTGCAGACACTCAGACAAAACCTCAGGGCTTCATTTTGAATGGTGTTGATGTGGTTGAGGTATGAATTGTAAGCCACACAGTAGACAATATTGCCATAGTCAAGCTAGGCAAGAATGGTGAGCCTGAAGATTTTGAGGAGAGCATGGCGGTTCCCACCCCAAGTGGTGTTGGAGAGGAGGCGGAGAAGAATGAGGGAGCTGTTGCATTTCTGTTTCAGGTTGGTGTAAGTTGCTTGTAGGAGAGCTTGGGGTCTAGAGTTAAACCCAGGAACTTTGTGTGTTCAACTTTAGGGATGCAATTGCCATTGAGCACGAGGTTCGGGTTAGGGTGGAAGTTGTTGAAGTGACAGAAGTGCACGCAGACTGTCTTGTCTTTAGAGAATTTAAAACCGTTATTGTTGCACCAGATTTGCAGCTGGTTGAGGCTGAGTTGAATGGAGCCTATTTTCAACAAGAGGAAAGTTAGGGGAGTAGAAGATGGTGAAGTCATCCACGTAGAGGGTACGTTTAATGTTTGGGCCAAGGTTGTCCGCAATGTCATTAATGCTCAGGTTGAAAAGAGTGTGGGCGAGGATGCAGCCCTGGGTGATGCCCTCTTCTTGGAGGTAGGAGTTGGAGAGGGTGTGGCCAATACGAACTTGGAACTGCCTCGGTGAGAGGAAGTTTTGAATAAAGATGGGGAGGTGGCCTCTGAGGCCGATGGTGTAAAGTTTGCGAATAATGCCATATTTCCAAGTAGTGTCGAAAGCTTTCTCGAGGTCAAAAGATTGCAATGAGGCGTTCCTTTTTTGCAAAGGATTCCCGGATAGTGGTGTCGAGTGTAATCTACTGGTCTAGGGTATTGCAACGTTTCCGGAAGCCGCTTTGGTGAGGTGAGAGGATTCTGTTGGTATCAAGGAACCAGTTTAGTCTGGGGTCATACGTTTTAGGTCCCAACATGAAGGAGAAATGTCCACAGCCAGTCTGGAAAAGATGTATGCAATGCCAAAGAACTTTGCATGGCATTTTTCCATTCATGCCAATTTCTGGCATATTTTACCTATTGAAATTCGCTTTTCTCTGGCAAGCTTTATCAGAGTCCACAATATGGCATGGTGTAAAAAAGATCTTAAAAACTAAGTTCCTTTAGCACAGCGTAACCAAAACCTTTTACATCCAAAAATCTACACTGCTACTCCGCTCTGATGACTATATGTATTGTGAACTACTTTGCGCTTTTTGTATGCAGACTGCACGCATGTATGGCTGAAAACGAGGTACATTTGTGGATAATAAATAGGCCTTAAATGTTAAACGATGAAAGTACCTATAATATGAAAATGTAATTTCTAAAGTTCTGTTTTTTCTCTCATTTCTAAATTCCAGCCATTCCGTAGTTCATAATTTTTTCTTTTCCTGAAATCTCATGACAAACGGACAATAATTAGATTTTTGGGAATTTTTAGTTAAGGTTAATGCAATTTTGGTTGAAATCATGAAAAAACATGTTTTCTCCCATTGACCGTATTGCAATAATAAGTGCCCCTATCGTTTAACTTTCGGGTTAATAGTTAGGCCAAGCCAAAATAAAGGCTTTTCCTGTGCAGTCCATGATAATTTGCTAGGCCTCTTTTACCTTCAACAAATTCATAGAGTTCTATACTAACGTTGGATGCAGGTTCACTCTCTAAAAATATATAGACTCGCAAACTTTCGAGGTGAACTGTAACCTTATAAATAGATCATGGCTCACAATAAGCTTCCCATGCAGTATGCAGGTATGGAACTTCTAAATAGTCAAGTCCAATTCCAAATTATGACATATGGGATATCCCCAGCCTGTGTCGCGAAGATTGTTACAACAGTAATTTTAATTAGAACAATACATATTCATGTTGGAAGAACTTCTTCAGTTCTAAATATTCCAAACTGTACTCATCACTAGCCCTATGGCTTATTGCATAACCCTGGCTTGTGTCGCAAGGATTCTTACTAATCCTAAACTTAGCTTAATTTAAGAATGATGCATAGGCCTACAGTATTCCTGTGCGATTATGAGGTCAATGGAGCATGACTTCGCTGCTGGCAGCCAGGTGTATGCTGGTGTATGCCTCAAAGTCAACCTGTATTATATATTTATATCACAAGTTCAACCTAAAGTGTAATAAAGTACAAGTGACAAGCACAAATTTATAGAGGTCACCCGAAATAAAAATCCCTAGGGGCACTATCGTTACGGTCAATAGGATTAGGAGAAAACACAATTTTTCGTGATTTTCGACAAAAAATTGCACATACCTCAAACTAGAAACTCTCAGAAATGTAATTACTGTCCGATGAGTCAAGATATATCATCAAAAGAAAAAAAATCCCGCATCCTGAAATGGCTGAAAGCGAGGTAATTTTGTAGAAAAAATCACATTAGCATTGTAAAAAAATAACATTTTCGCGCAATAGGTAACTTTTATATTGTAACGTTAAGGCCTTAACGATACGATAGTGCCCATGTGAATTTTTATTTCGGGTGAACCCTATGGGCCTACGCCTAACGTTTACTGTCTATGTCAATAGGCCTACTGACACTGTCAGTGACCAAATAGGCCTAGGCTAGGCCCTTACGGTAACTTGTGTGACGTTAGGCCTAACATTAAAATGGTCTGGTCACAGTGAACTGAATGATCGGATTTCCGAACGATTAACGTACGGGGTAGATTTTGAGCATTAAACGTCAACTTATTTGTACTCTAAATAGTAAAACTGAACAAAGAATGTTACCATTACGAAATATCATCCAATAACACCTGAAAGTAGAACACAAAATTCGCGACCAAATAGGCAAAAGTGATGGAATTCGAGGGAAGTTCACGTACACGAGTTGACACGATCGCGAATTACATAACCTCTGCTACAGACTACAGTATACACACACAGAAGAGCATGAAAATTAACACCGACGCCCTCAAATTTTGCCCAATGCAACCACACAAACATAAAGCTGAACAACATTTTTCAACTTACGTTTTGGTAGATTTCCCGAATTATTTTGAAAAAGGTAAAAATTGTCAATTTTTTGAAAGAAATTCAGCGTCTTGTGCACAAGACTTTAGCGTTGCAATTAATGTTGCAAACGCGCGCGTATAACTTGAAAAAGTTCAAATGGGCGCAGATACAACAAAAAACCACACTGACCGTTCGTACCAGACGCGAAAATTGCGTTGTTGCGTACTATTAAAATTATTCGAATTTAACCTCCTCAACATCCTTGTTCTTTTATTAATATTAATACATACAAATTGTACGCCCCAACATAAGTAAGACGCACGTAGGACGCACGCGGTACGCGTTGAGCGTTTATACGCTCAAGGTTACACAGTCGATGCAGATACGCACTCGAATTATGTCAATCATTTCTTTACACAAGTTGCCCAGAATTTATGGGCAACTTTTTTTTTATTAAACATACGTTGCAGCCCATTGATATTGCTTAAGCATGTAAAATTCTTATATATGTAATCGTTAATACTCTAATTTCTAAATCAGAGTGAATGAGTTGGGAGTGTGAAGGTTCGTACTGAGTGTACGATCAGCTTGATGAAGCGTAGGTCATCACGTAATTGAGATGCACAGGTCAAGTCGAGTCACCTTGTACATTAGTTCACAGTTTCTTCCGCCATTTTGAGTTGAAAGCAAACAAACAATTTTCACTATTGACTGTTACGATAACAACTTTTTAAAGTCACTTTATTAAAAGTTCTGTCGCTTCGATTTGTTTTCAAAGTATGTTATGTAACTTTGCGTTTTTGTGAGATGAATATTTCGTCACAGTCGAAGTGTCATCATTCTTTCGTTTTCCTTTACGGATTGGCCTGTTGACTACCTGACAGCCTGAGCCATTTACACCTACATATGCGCATGCATATAGCCGATTTCTATATCAACTTGCTACTGCAGATGACTAACGGGACGTATTAAAAAATACCCCTGTTTGAGTTTCGTTCCTGGCACTGTTGTATGGTATCCATGGCCCTACCAACTGGGCGGCATGCTCCATGCTAGGGCCATAAATCCGGGGAGTATTTAACATTATAGTTTTTGAAGAGAAAACAGTATTGGGGAACACTGTTGGGGAAATATTTGCATAATTAATTAATACAATAAGGCCTTAAAAATGAAAATGGTGTAAAAGGGTCAATTGTTAATCCATCATTAGGGATATGTTTTACATACTTTTGTTATACGCTCGGTTGGCATTCATGTCCTCTAGACGCTAGAAATTTTTTTGCTGATTTCACCTATTCAGGTTTATATTTAGATGACGGAAAATTGTAAAATTCGTGTACGGCCGCTAAGTTCTTGTGAGCGTGTGTACAATGATCTTGAGGTATATGGGGATGCATTGCAAGTACCAACCTTCCCGGCCACCGTATACTATAGGGCAAAACCGATGTAACAGTCCGCATGATCAGACAGTGGGCAGCGAACCGGTTGGTTTAATCCTTAAAATGGGCTTTCTGGCAAAAGAATAGTGAAATGGAAAAGAAAGACGATTAAAGGTGGACTTAAGCCATATGTCAGAGCGTCGCTTGGTGAATTTTCAAGTTTCCATTGACCTGTTTTACTTTCCAATGTAATAAAATGTTATTGTTAAGATTATAAATATTAGTGTTAGCCTGTCTTGAAGTTCTCCACCCGGATAAACAAGCTTTGCAAAATATTTGAGAGTCTCTGGAAAATGATGTCTACTTTCCAGTCTAGTGCCCATTTAACATAATTGAATAATATTACATTGGGTCACGATACAGATGTCAAATGTCAATGAATGCAGGGAAAGGAAGCTAAAGACGCGGACAATTGTGAATATTTGTCAGTCTGAATTTGATCAATGGCACTTCGGAGACGTCTTGAAGCTTACTGTCTATCAGGCGGGGAAATTTGACCTCTTCAGAAAAGGTAATTAATGCCTAATTAATTTGTTATTATACCATGATCTAAGAAAGAATAATGTTTATTCATCTTTTTGTAAGTATAATTTTTATGATTACGCCTAATTAACGATTACTGACAAATATCTTTAATTGTACACTCTTGCAACCTTTGATTCTCCTCGGTTGCAGGGCTTTTCTTTCCGACTTTTCCCAACTGTATCTTTAAAATCCTAGATTAATGGCAAGAATATATACAGTATTAGGACAAAATCCATTTAATTTAACGATGCAGCAAAATCACATACTTTATGCCTTAGACCTAAATCAGTTAGTTATTCAATTTTCGGAGCGTATAGTGGAATAAAGACATAGAATAGAGAAGTCATTATCATAAATGAAAACCCAGATTCTCTATAAAGCGATTTAACACTATGATTTTAACCTTTTTCCTTTTTTTTAGAGACGTTTTGCTGTCTGTTAGGCTGGGCAATGTCAATGAATGCGGCAGGAAATGGAGTTTAAAAGGCAAAAATACGCGAGAAATATGAATGTTTGTTATTCCGAATTTGATCATGGCACGATCGGAGATAGATAACATATGACTGTGTAGCCATATTCATCGGCTGTACACAAATATCCATGTAGCATGATCTAAGAAGTATACAAGTAGTGTGTAGCATGTAGGGCCTACTGTGTGAGATGTTTATCTCACTAGATCGGAGACGGCTTGCTACATGCAATCAGGCTGGGGCAATGTCAATGCATTCAGAAAAGGAAGTTTAAAAAGCAAAAGGAAAGAAATTTTGGATATTTGTTATTTTGGATCATGATGATCCTGGCACTTTGGAGACGTCTACTGGGCAACCAGACTGGTGGGGAAATCAACCTCCTTCGGAAAGGTAATGCTTTCTTTATACACCCAAAGAGCTTCCAGGAAGCTCTTTGGTATGACAGATTTTTGGTAACTGCATTATGAAATTATACAATTTTGATATCCGCAGTATAAAAGAAGTCAATTTTGATACCTGTACTATAAGTATTCAACGAAAATATTGTAAAAATGGACTAGCAGTACAAAATTAACACACTAAAACCTCATTTTTTTGGACCTGCATTACCAGACTACGAAAATGTTTTTATAGTTTAAAATTATTATTTATTTATTTTCATTATTATTTTTCTATAATAAAAAAAGACACCTGCACTGCGAAAATGGTCCAAAAAAGGCACCTGCTCGGACGGCACATTCACATATATCTGACATATGGAAGTTCCCACATTCCCCTCTCCTGGGGTTAAACCGCAACAAACAACTTGTTTTCACAAATACATGACAACTTTTGGGCATAACCCGGAAACTACAGGTGCTTTTGACATATTACTTTAAAGTTCTTTCTGGCGAAAATGCATCTCTACCTTCCGGCTCTACCTGTCCGTATGCCTGATTTGGGATTTTGTTCTATAACGGATTTATGATGATTCCTTGTCTTCATTATTAGTATATTTGTGCTGTTGAAAGTCGTTATTGAAAAATATGTGGGCTGTTTTATGAGACATGGCGGGCCCGTGGTTAAATCACTGCATGAGATGTAACGTAGGACATTAATGAGATGGTATGTGGGACGTGGGTTGGATGGCATATGGGACATAGGTGAAATGATGTTGAATGGTATGTGGGACATAAGTGGATGTAATGTTGGAGTTGTTAATGAGATGGTATGTGGGACGTAGGTTGGATGGCATATGGGACATAGGTGAAATGATGTTGAATGGTATGTGGGACATAAGTGGATGTAATGTTGGAGTTGGATGGCATGTACACTGGGATGTATTTGGGGTAGCATATGGGACATTGATGGGATGTCATGTAGAATGTAGGAGGATGCTATGTGCAACATAGATTGGTATGACGTGTGAGACGTAAATGGGATGTCATGTGGGACAAAGAGTTGGATGCTATGGTACCTAGGCGGGATATCATGTGGCCCGGCACGTGCGACATAGATGGGATAAGTCGGGATAGAAATTAGGCTTAGGGTTAGAGGATAGAGCGTGGGGTTGCGCATAATAAATATGGTCGTGTGGGACATAGGGTAGGACGACATATGGGACATAGAATGGGATGGCACGCCGAAAACAGCACATGGGACACAGGTCCCATATATGGTTCATAAGTTGGAATGACATATAGGCATAAGGTGGAAATTCATATGGGCCATCGTGTGGGTTGGTATATTGAACTGAGTGGAATGGCGTGTGTGGGATGGTGGATATGATGACGTGCATGCATAAGACAAGAGGGTGGGTTGTCATATGGGTCATTGGATGGAATGGCATATGGAACATGGATAGGAAGTTATATGAGGTATAGTAATGTATGACACATGAGGTATAAGGTGGGATGGAGGACGGCATGTGATACATAGGTGTGAATAAGGTCTAGAACATAGGGTGCGATTACATGGGTGAGGTATGGTGGCTGCATCGATGGTATATACGACATGGGCTGAGATATCAAATGAGAAATAGGGTGGGATGAAAGATATTGGACATTGGTTATAAGATTGCATTCAATTACTATATAGGCAGGGGTATCACAGGACATAGGGTGTGTTGGTATATAAGACAGGGTGGGATGAAATAGTGGGTGTAATGGCGAACATGTCTAAAACATGTTTGTCATAGATGGGGTGGAGGTTCAGATTAAATATGTGACATAGGATGGGATGTCATAAAGGATGGATATGTCATTTGGGATGGAGGTTGGGATGATATAGTTTATGCTGAGCTTGTTTAATGTTATAAACAGATCTGTAGGTAGATGTGTTAATTGTATTTACCAGAAAGGGCTTTAAATTTTGAATTTCAGTTTGAAAATTTTCAATGAATGTAAAAGTTGTGATGTATCAAGTTTCAGTCACTAAAAATCATTTTTCTTTTTTCTGCTTTTAAATTGTGATAAAGGGAATGATGGAAATTCAAAATTTCTGGGTCATAAATAATCAACTGCTTCCATTCACGCAGAACCGTCGGTCTGACGATGGTGAAGAATTGAAAAGCAGTGGGTTATAATTAGGAAAATTATGTCACAAAATTACAATAAAATTGGCAAAATTTGTTATAATGAGGCTCTACGATTTTTACCGTTGTAATAATTTCCCGTAGTTGATTATAATTGTCCTTGTGTTTTTGAATATGATAGGTAATGAATACCATCTTTAAAGGTATATGGAAAGGTAATTATTTTTTCCCAGATGAAAGAGCACTACATTCTGAGCACAATAGCGTTCTGTAATGTTTGAATTATCAAATTAAAAAAAAAGATGATAGCATGTGCAAAAAAAGTGATGATTGTATGTGAAACGTAGGTGGGATGGCATATGGGCTCATGTGCTGCAATTCTTCAGTGTAATTGATTAAAGTTTAATTATTTAACAACATTTATTAATTAATTATCTATTTAGATTGACAACAGCAGCAGCAGCAGAAAAAGTGGGGACCATGGCGGGCCCCTCGTTGGGGACCATGAATGGCGATCCCCTCTTTGGGGGCCATGCATGACGAGCCCCTCTTTGGAGACCTTGCATGGCGAGCTTCTCTTTGGGGACCATGCATGGTGAGCCCCTCTTTGGGAACAATGCATGGCGAGCCCCTCTTTGGGGACCATACATGGCGAGCCCTTATTTGGGGACCATGCATGACGAGCCCCTCTTTGGAAACGATGCATGGCGAGCCCCTTTTTGAAACCATGCATGGCAAGCCCCTCTTTGTAAGCGATGCATGGTGAGCCCTTCTTTGGGGAACATGCATGGCGAGCCCCTCTATGAGTCTCAGCTAGCTGAGCTAGCCCTAAGCGAGCTGAGCTAGCCCCCCGGCGAGCTGAACTAACCCCCGGCGACCTGGGCTAGCCTCCGGCGGGGGTAAGTCCAGATCGCCGCGGGCTAGCCCATGCCCCTGGGCTAGACGCCAGGGGATCGGAACCGGGTCGCGGGGCCTAGGGCTCGGGGACGGGGGATCAGGGACGGGAGGCTCG
Source organism: Chiridota heheva (assembly GCA_020152595.1). Lineage (NCBI taxonomy): Eukaryota > Metazoa > Echinodermata > Holothuroidea > Apodida > Chiridotidae > Chiridota > Chiridota heheva. The sequence continues at coordinate 159,410 of JAIGNY010002318.1, forward strand.
GCGCCAGGGAACTCGGCGCCGGGTGCTCATGTCGCCGGGGGCTGAGCTTGACGGCTAGCCCCCGGCGGGCTGGGCTAGCCAGCAGTTGGGCCTCCGGCGAGCATTGGCACCGCGAGCCAAGCCTCCGGCTAGCTGAGCTTCCGGCGAGCTGAGTCCCCGGCGAGCTGAGCCCCCAGCGACATAAGCCCCCGGCCCGAGCCCCGACGACCTGGAGCCCCGGCGAGCTGACCCCGAGCAGGCGAGCTCGGAGCCCCGGCGAGCTGGGTTAGTCCCCGGCGAGCTGAGCCCCGGCGAGCTGGGAGCCCCTGGCGAGCTGGGCCCCGGCGAGCTGATAGCCCCCGGCAAGCTGGGCAAGCCCCGGCGAGCTGGGCCAGCCCCGGCGAGCTGGGCCCCGGCGAGCTGGGCCCCGGCGAGCTGGGCCCCGGCGAGCTGAGCTAGCCCGTCGGGCCTGCCGGGGGCGAGAGCCCCCGGCGAGCTGGGCAGCCCCGGCGAGCTGGGCCCCGGCGAGCTGGTAGCCCCGGTGAGCTGGAGCCCCGGCGAGCTGAGCCCCGGCGAGCTGGAGCCCCGGCGGGCTGAGCCCCGGCAAGCTGGGCCCCGGCGAGCTGGGCCCCGGCGAGCTGGGGAGCCCCGGCGAGCTGGTATAGCCCCGGCGAGCTGGGAGCCCCGGCGAGCTGGGCCCCGGCGAGCTGAGTTAGCCCCCGGCAAGCTGCACTAGCCCCCGGCGAGCTGAGCCCCGGCGAGCTGGGCTAGCCCCGGCGAGCTGAGGCCCCGGCAAGGTGATCTTGCCCCGGCGAGCTGGGCCCCGGCGAGCTGGGAGCCCCGGCGAGCTGGCTAGCCCCGGCGAGCTGGGCTAGCCCCGGCGAGCTGGAGCCCCGGTGAGCTGAGCCCCGGAGCTGAGCCCCGGCGGGCTGGGCCCCCGGCGAGCTGCGCCCCCGGCGAGCTGGGCCCCGGCGAGCTGGGCCCCGGCGAGCTGGGCCCCGGCGAGCTGAGCCCCGGCGAGCTGGGAGTCCCCGGCGAGCTGGGCCCCGGCAAGCTGGGAGAGCCCCGGCGAGCTGGGCCAGCCCCGGCGAGCTGGAGCCCCGGTGAGCTGGAGCCCCGGCGAGCTGGGCCCCGGCGAGCTGAGCCCCTGGCGAGCTGAGCCCCGAGCTCGGCTAGCCCCGGGCAAGCTGAGCCCCGGCGAGCTGGGCCCCGGCGAGCTGAGCCCCGGCGAGCTGGAGCCCCAGGCGAGCTGGGCCCCCGGCGAGCTGGGCCCCCGGCGAGCTGGGCTCGGCTGGGCCCCCGCCGGGCCAGCCCGGCGAGCTAGGAGTCCCCGGCGAGCTGGGAGCCCCGGCGAGCTGGAGCCCCGGCGAGCTGGAGCCCCGGCGAGCTGGGCCCCGGCGAGCTGAGCCCCCGGCGAGCTGAGCCCCCGGCGAGCTGAGCCCCCGGCGAGCTGAGCCCCCGGCGAGCTGAGCCCCCGGCGAGCTGAGCCCCCGGCGAGCTGAGCCCCCGGCGAGCTGAGCCCCGGCGGAGCTGGCCCCGGCGAGCTGGGCCCCGGCGAGCTGGGCCCCGGCGAGCTGGGGCCCCGGCGAGCTGTTTAGCCCCGGCGAGCTGAGCTAGCCCCCGGCGAGGTGCTGAGCCCCGAAAGCTGGGGGCCCCCGGCGAGCTGAGCCCCGGTGAGCTGAGCCCCGGCGAGCTGAGTCCCCCGGCGGGCTCAGCTGAGTCTCAGGCGAGCTGCCCGGCGAGCTGTCGAGCCCCGGCGGCGAGCTGGGCCCCCGGCGAGCTGAGCCCCGGCGGCTGAGCCCCGGCGAGCTGGGCCCCGGCGAGCTGAGCCCCGGTGAGCTGGCCCCGGCGAGCTGGGCCCCGGCGAGCTGAGCCCCGGCGAGATGGCCCCGGCGAGCTCGGAGCCCCGGCGAGCTGAGCCCTCGGCGAGCTGGAGCCCCTATCGAGCTGGGATAGCCCCGGCGAGCTGGCCAGCCCCGGCGAGCTGGATAGCCCCGGAAAGCTGGGCCCCGGCGAGCTGAGAGCCCCGGCGAGCCAGCCCGGGCGAGCTGGCCCCGGCGAGCTGGAGCCCCCGGCGAGCTGGGCAAGCCCCGGCGAGCTGGGCCCCGGCAAGCTGGGCCCCGGCGAGCTGGGCCCCGGCGAGCTGGGCCCCGGCGAGCTGACCAGCCCCGGCGAGCTGTTTGCCCCTGGCGAGCTGGGCTAGCCCTGGCGAGCTAAGCCCCCGGCGAGCTGAGCCCCCGGCGAGCTGAGCCCCCGGCGAGCTGAGCCCCCGGCGAGCTGGGAGTCCCCGGCGAGCTGGGCCCCGGCTGGGCTGGAGATCCCGGCAAGCTGGGCGAGCTAGCCCCGGCGAGCTGGGCCCCGGCGAGCTGAGCCCCCGGCGAGCTGAGCCCCCGGCGAGCTGAGCCCCGGCGAGCTGAACCATTGGCGAGCTGGAGCCCCGGCGAGCTGGGCGGCGAGCCCCGGCGAGCTGAGCCCCGGCGAGCTGGGCCCTTCGGCGAGGTAGCCCCGGCGAGCTGAGCCCCCGGCGAGCTGAGCCCCCGGCGAGCTGAGCTGGAGCCCCGGCGAGCTGAGCCCCGGCGAGCTGCGCCAGCCCGTCGAGCTGAGCTGAGCCCCGGCGAGCTGGGCCCCGGCGAGCTGGGCCCCGGCGAGCTGGGCCCCGGCGAGCTGAGCCCCGGCGAGCTGAGCCCCGGTGAGCTAGACCCAACGAGCTGGGCCCCGGCGAGCTGAGCCCCGGCGAGCTGGGCTATCCCCGGCGAGCTGGGCTAGCCCGGCGAGCTGGGCCCCGGCGAGCTGGTTTAGCCCCGGCGAGCTGAGCCCCGGCGAGCTGAGTCCCCGGCGGGCTGGAGCCCCGGCGAGCTGAGCCCCGGTGAGCTGGAGCCCCGGCGAGCTGAGTCCCCCGGCGAGCTGAGCCCCCGGCGAGCTGAGCCCTGTCGAGCTGAGCTGAGCCCCGGCGAGCTGAGCCCCGGCGAGCTGGGAGCCCCGGCGAGCTGAGGCGAGGCGAGCTGGGCCCCCGGCGAGCTGGACGAGATACCCCGAACGGGCTGGAGCCCCGGCGAGCTGAGCCCCTTTTGGCGAGCTGGGCCCCGGCGAGCTGAGCCCCGGCGAGCTGAAGCCCCCTGGACGAGCTGAGCCCCCGACGAGCTGGAGCCCCGGCGAGCTGAGTTAGCTGATCCCCGGCGAGCTGGAGCCCCCGGCGAGCTGAGCCCCGACGGCGAACTGGGCTGAGCCCCGACGAGCTGAGCCCCCGACGAGCTGAGCCCCCGAGCGAGCTGACGAGCTGAGCCCCGGCGAGCTGGGCCCCGAAGAGCTGAGCCCCCGACGAGCTGGGAGCCCCTGGCGAGCTGGGCCCCGACGGCGAGCGACGAGCTAGCCCCGACGGCAAGCCCCCGACGAGCTGGGCTGAGCCCCGGCGAGCTGGGCTGAGCCCCGGCGAGCTGGAGCCCCGACGAGCTGGCCCCCGACGAGCTGAGCCCCGACGAGCTGAGCCCCCGACGAGCTGAGCCCCCGACGAGCTGAGCCCCCGGCTGAGCCCTGGAGCTGGAGCCCCCGACGAGCTGAGCCCCGACGAGCTGAGCCCCGGCGAGCTGGGCTAGCCCCGGCGAGCTGAGCTGAGTCCCCCGACGAGCTGACCAGCCCCCGACGAGCTGAGCCCCCGACGAGCTGGGCCCCGACGAGCTAAGCTATCCGAGCCCCCGAGCTGGGCTGAGCCCCTTGACGAGCTGAGCCCCCGACGAGTGGGCTGACGAGTCCCCGGCGAGCTGAGCCCCCGACGAGCTGGCCCCCGACGAGCTGAGCCCCGACGAGCTGGGCGAGATAGCCCCGACGAGCTGAGGCCCCGACGAGCTGAGCCCCGACGACCTGGACTAAGCACCGGCGGACTGGGCTAGCCCCGGCGCAAGCTGTGAGACCAAGCGAGCAGAGCTGGCCCCGGGCTGGCTGGGCTAGCCCCGGCGAGCTGAGCTAGCCCTCGACGAGTTAAGTTAGCCCCGAAGAGTTGGGCTAGCCCCCGAAGAGCTGGTCTAGCCCATGGCGAGCTGGGCTAGCCTACGGCGAGCTGGGCTAACCTACGGCGAGCTGAGATATCCCTCGGCGAGCTGAGATAGCCTCCGACGAGCTGAGCTAGCCCACGGCGAGCTGAGCTGGCTTCCGATGAGCTGAGCTGGCCCATGGAGAGCTGAGCTGGCCGCTAGCGGGCTGAGCTGGTCCCCGAGGAGCTGTGCTAGCCCCAGCGAGCTAAGCTAGCCCCTGGCGAGCTAGGCTAGCTCCCTGCGAGCTCCTGGCTAGCCCCCGGCGAATTGGGCTAGCCCCCGGCGAACTAGGCTAGCACCCGAAGAGCTGGACTAACCCGCGGCGAGCTGGGTTAACCACCGGAGAGCTGAGCTAGCCCTCGGCGAGCTGAGCTAGTTCCTGGCGAGCTGAGCTAGCTGAGCCCGCGGCAAGCTGGGCTAGCCGCCGGCGAAATCGGCGGTCTAGGCTAGCCCCTGAACCCCCATCAGGCTGGGCTAGCCCCTGGAGAGCTGGGTTATCCGCCAGCGAGCTTAGATAGCTCCCGGCGAGCTGAGATAGCCCCCTGGCGAGCTGAGCTTGTCCCGGCGAGTTGAGTTAGCCCCCGCCAAGCTGGGCTAGCTTCCGGCAAGCTGGGATAGTCCCCGGCGAGATGACTTAGCCCCCGGCGAGCTGGGCTAGCCCTCGGCGAGCTGCGCTAGCCCCCGGCGAGCTGGGCTAGCCCCTGGCAAACTGGGCTAGCCCCTGGCGAGCTGGGCTATCCCCTGGCGAACTGGGCTAGCCCGCGGCGGGCTGAACTAGCCCCGGCGAGCTAGGCTAGTCCCGACGAGTTGAGTTAGCCTCCGGCAAAGTGGGCTAGCCCCTGGCGAGATGGGCTAGCCCCCAGCGATCTGGGATAGCCCCCGGCAAGATGAGAAAGATCCCGGCGAGCTGAGCTAGCCCCTGACGAGCTAAGCTAACCCCAACGAGTTGAGTTAGCTCCCGGCAAGCTGGGCCAGCCCTCGGCGAGTTGAAGTAGCCCCCGGCGAGATGAACTAGATCCCGGCGAGCTGAGTTAGCCCCTGGAGAGCTAAGCTAGCTAAACCCGCGGCGAGCTGGGCTAGCCTACGGCGAGTTGGGCTAACCCCGATGAGTTAGCCCTTAGTGAGCTAGTCCCCGGTGAGTTAATTCCCAGTGAGCTAGCCCCCGGTGAGCTACCCCCGTCGAACTGAGTTAGCCCCCGGCGAGCTGAGCTAGCCCCCCGCGAGCTGGGCTAGCCCCCAGGCGAGCTGGGTTAGCCCCGGCGAGCTGGCTAGCCCCGGCGAGCTGGGGCCCCCCGGCGAGCTGGGCTAGCCCCGATGAGCGAGCTGGTGAGCTAGCCCCGGTAAGTTTAGCTCCCGGTAAGCTGGGGCCCCCGGTGAGCTGAGCCCCCCGGCGAGCCGGACCAGCCCCGGCGAGCTGCGCTAGCCGCCGTCGAGCTGGGCTAGCCTCTGGCAAGCTGGGCTAGCCACCGGCGAGCTGGGCTAGCCCGCCGAGCTGAGTTAGCCCCCAGCCAACTGCACTAGCCCCCGGCGAGCTAAGCTTGATTCTGGCGAGCTGGGCTAGCTCCTGGAGAGCTGAGCTAGCCGAGCCCCCGGCGAACTGGGCTAGCCCCCTGCGAGCTAAGCTAGCCCCTGGCGAACTGGGCCAGCCATCGGCGAGCTGGGCTAGCCCCAGCAAGCTGGGAGCGGCAAGCTGGGCCGAGATACCGGTGAGGTAGCCCCCGGCGAGCTGGCTCCCGGCGAGCGGCGAGCTAGCCCCCGGCGAGCTGAACCCCTGGAGAGCTGAGCTAGGCGAGCTGGGCTAGTCCCCGGCGAGCTGGGATAGCCCCCGGCGAGCTGGGTTAGCCCCCGGCGAGCTGGACTAGCCCCCGGCGAGCTGGGCTAGCCCCGATGAGCTAGTCCTTGATGAGCTAGCCCCCGGTAAGCTTACTCCCGGTGAGCTAGCCCCCGGTGAGCTAGCCCCCGGTGAGCTAGCCCCCGGCGAGCTGAGTTAGCCCCCGGCGAACTGCGCTAGCCCTCGGCGAACTGGGTTAGCCCCCGTCAAGCTGAGCTAGCCTCTGGAGAGCTAAGCTGGGCGATCCCCCGGCGAGCTGCGCTGGCTTCCACTTTGAGCTGGGCTGGCCCCGGCGAGCTGGTTTAGCCCCGGCGAGCTGGGCTAGCCCCGCGAACTGAGCTAGCACCCAAAAAGCTGGGCTAACCCGCGGCATGCTGGGCTAACCCCGGAAAGCTGAGTCCCCGGCGAGCTGAGCTAGTCTCAGGCAAACTGAGCCCGCTGGCGAGCTGAGCTAGGCCCTGCGAGCGCCGGCGATCTCGGCGAGCTGGGCTAGCCCTGAACCCCAGCAGGCTGGGCTGGCCCCTGGAGAGCTGGGCTGGCCCCGGAGAGCTGGGCTATCCGCCAGCTGAGCTTGGATATCCCCGGCGAGCTGGGCTGGCCCCAGCGAGCGAGCTGGTGAGGTAGTCTCGGCGAATTGAGCTAGCCCCGACGAGCTGAAGCTAGCCCGGTGAGTTGAGTTAGCTTCCGCCAAGCTGGGCTAGCTTCCGGCAAGCTGGGATAGTCCTTGGCGAGATGACTTAGCCCCCGGCGAGCTGGGCTAGCCCTCGGCGAGCTGCGCTAGCCCCCGGCGAGCTGGGCTAGCCCCTGGCAAACTGGGCTAGCCCCTGGCGAGCTGGGCTATCCCCTGGCGAACTGGGCTAGCCCGCGGCGGGCTGAACTAGCCCCGGCGAGCTAGGCTAGTCCCGACGAGTTGAGTTAGCCTCCGGCAAAGTGGGCTAGCCCCTGGCGAGATGGGCTAGCCCCCAGCGATCTGGGATAGCCCCCGGCAAGATGAGAAAGATCCCGGCGAGCTGAGCTAGCCCCGACGAGCTAAGCTAACCCCAACGAGTTGAGTTAGCCCCGGAAGATGGGCCTTGCCTCGGCGAGCTGGGCTAGCCCCGGCGAGCTGAACTAGATCCCGGCGAGCTGAGTTAGCCCCTGGGCTAAGCCCTAAACACGCGAGCTGGGCCAGCCCCGGCGAGTTGGGCTAGCCCCGGCGAGCCCTAGTGATAGCCCCGGTGAGTTAAGCTGTGAGTTAGCCCCGGTGAGCTGAGCTAGCCACCGCCGGACCAGCTCCCGGCGAGCTGCGCTAGCCCCGTCGAGCTGGGCCAGCCCCTAGCGAGCTAGGCTAGCCACCAGCAGGCGAGCTGGGCTAGCCCGGCGAGCTGCGCTAGTCCCCAGCGAGCTGGACCAGCCCCCAGCGAGCTAAGTTTGTTCCTGGCGAGCTGGGCTAGCTCCTGGAGAGCTAAGCTAGCCGAGCCCCGGCGAGCTGGCTAGCTGAGCGAGCCCCCGGCGAGCTGGGCTAGTCCCCTTCGAGCTGGAACTAGCCCCAACGAGCTGGGCTAGTTCCCGGCGAGCTAAGCGAGTTACCGGCGAGCTGGGCTAGCCCTCGGCGAGCTGCCTCCGGTTAGCCCCGGCGAGCTCCGGGAACTGAACCCCCGGCGAGCTGGGCTAGCCCCCGGCGAGCTGGGCTGGCCCCAACAAGCCCTTCGGTGAGTAGCCCTGGGCTAGCCCCGGCGATGAGCCCCTGGCGAGCTGAGCCCTGGTGAGCTGGCCCCGACGAGCTGCGCCAGCCACCGTCGAGCTGAACTAGCCCCCGACGAGCTGGGCTAGCCCCCTGTGAGCTGAGCTAGCACCCGGCGAGCTGGGCTAGTCCCTGGCGAGCTGGGCTAGCCCCGGCGAGCTGAGCTAGCCCACCAGCGATTCGGTGGCGAGCTGGGGGCGAGCTGAACCCTGGAGAGCTGAGCTGGGCGAGATCGGCTGAGCCCGGGCGAGCTGGGCTAGCCCCGGCGAGCTGGCGAGCTGGCCCCGGCGAACTGGGCTAGCCCCGACGAGCTTTGATAGCCCCGGCGAGCTGGGCTAGCCATCGGCGAGCTGAGCCCCCGAAGTGAGCTAGCCCCGGCTGAGCTAGCTCCCGGCGAGCTAGCCCCCGGCGAGCTGAACCCCTGGAGAGCTGAGCTAGGCGAGCTGGGCTAGTCCCCGGCGAGCTGGGCTAGCCCCCGGCGAGCTGGGCTAGCTCCCCGCGAACTGAGCTAGCACCCAAAAAGCTGGGCTAACCCGCGGCAAGCTGGGCTAACCACCGGAAAGCTGAGCTAGCCCCCGGCGAGCTGAGCTAGTCCTTGGCAAACTGAGCCCGCGGCAAGTTAGGCTAGCCGCCGGCGATCTCGGCGAGCTGGGCTAGCCCCTGAACCCCCAGCAGGCTGGGCTAGCCCCTGGAGAGCTGGGCTAGCCCCTGGAGAGCTGGGCTATCCGCCAGCGAGCTTGGATATCCCCCGGCGAGCTGAGCTAGCCCCCGGCGAGCTGAGCTAGTCTCGGCGAATTGAGTTAGCCCCCGGCGAGCAGAGCTAGCCCCTGACGAGCTAAGCTAGCCCCCCGCGAGCTGGGTTAGCCCCCGGCGAGCTGGGTTAGCCCCCGGCGAGATGAGCTTGATCCCGTCGAACTGAGCTAGCCCCCGACGAGCTAAGCTAGCCCGGTGAGTTGAGTTAGCTTCCGCCAAGCTGGGCTAGCTTCCGGCAAGCTGGGATAGTCCTTGGCGAGATGACTTAGCCCCGGCGAGCTGGGCTAGCCCTCGGCGAGCTGCGTCCCGGCGAGCTGGGCCCCGGCGAGCTGGGCTGGCCCCTGGCAAACTGGGCTGGCCCCGGCGAGCTGGGCTATCCCCTGGCGAACTGGGCTGGCCGCGGTCTCCGGGAGCTGCGCTAGCCCCGGCGAGCCAGGCTGGGTCCCGACGAGTTGAGTTAGCCTCCGGCAAAGCTGGGCTAGCCCCTGGCGAGATGGGCTGGCCCCCGGCGATCTGGGATAGCCCCCGGCAAGATGGGAAAGATCCCGGCGAGCTGGGCTGGCCCCTGACGAGCTGGGCTAACCCCATGGCGAGTTGAGTTAGCTCCCGGCAAGCGGGGCCAGCCCTCGGCGAGCTGAAGTAGCCCCCGGCGAGATGAACTAGATCCCGGCGAGCTGAGTTAGCCCCTGGAGAGCTAAGCTAGCTAAACTTGCGGCGAGCTGGGCCAGCCTACGGCGAGTTGGGCTAGCCCCGATAAGCTAGCCCTTAGTGAGCTAGCCCCCGGTGAGTTAACTCCCAGTGAGTTAGCCCCCGGTGAGCTAGCCCCCGTCGAACTGAGTTAGCTCCCGGCGAGCTGCGCTAGCCACCGTCGAGCTGGGCCAGCCCCTAGCGAGCTAGGCTAGCCACCAGCAGGCGAGCTGGACTAGCCCCCAGCGAGCTGGGCTAGCCCCCGGCGAGCTGGGCTAGCCCCCAGCGAGCTAAGCTTGATTCTGGCGAGCTGGGCTAGCTCCTGGAGAGCTGAGCTAGCCGAGCCCCCGGCGAGCTGAGCTAGCCGAGCCCCCGGCGAGCTGGACTAGCCTCCTTCGAGCTGAACTAGCCCCCAACGAGCTGGGCTAGTTCCCGGCGAGCTAAGCTAGTTCCCGGCGAGCTGGGCTAGCCCCCGGCGAGCTGGGTTAGCCCCCGGCGAGCTGGGCTAGCCCCCGGCGAGCTGGGCTAGCCCCCGGCGAGCTGGGCTAGCCCCCGAGCTGGGCTAGCCCCCGGCGAGCTGGGCTAGCCCCGATGAGCTAGTCCTTGGTGAGCTAGCCCCCGGTAAGTTTACTCCCGGTAAGCTAGCCCCCGGTGAGCTAGGCCCCGGCGAGCTGAGTTAGCCCCCGGCGAGCTGCGCTAGCCGCCGTCGAGCTGGGCTAGCCTCTGGCAAGCTGGGCTAGCCACCGGCGAGCTGGGCTAGCCCGCCGAGCTGAGTTAGCCCCCAGCCAACTGCACTAGCCCCCGGCGAGCTAAGCTTGATTCTGGCGAGCTGGGCTAGCTCCTGGAGAGCTGAGCTAGCCGAGCCCCCGGCGAACTGGGCTAGCCCCCTGCGAGCTAAGCTAGCCCCTGGCGAACTGGGCTAGCCATCGGCGAGCTGGGCTAGCCCCAAGCGAGCTAGCCTCCGGTGAGGTAGCCCCCGGCGAGCTAGCTCCCGGCGAGCTAGGCCCCGGCGGCTAGCCCCCGGCGAGCTGAACCCCTGGAGAGCTGAGCTAGGCGAGCTGGGCTAGTCCCCGGCGAGCTGGGATAGCCCCCGGCGAGCTGGGTTAGCCCCCGGCGAGCTGGACTAGCCCCCGGCGAGCTGGGCTAGCCCCGATGAGCTAGTCCTTGATGAGCTAGCCCCAACAAGCTTACCTTCGGTGAGGTAGCCCTATGTGAGCTAGCCCCCGGCGAGCTGAGTTAGCCCCTGGCGAACTGCGCTAGCCCTCGGCGAACCGACGGTGCGCCAGCCCCGTCAAGCTGAGCTAGCCTCCGAGAGCTAAGGGCCGATCCTGTGAGCTGAGCTGCGCACCCGGCGAGCTGGGCTAGTCCCTGGCGAGCTGGGCTAGCCCCGGCGAGCTGAGCTAGCCCACCAGCGAGCTAGCCTCCGGTGAGGTAGACCCAACGAGCTGAGCCCCGGCGAGCTGAACCCTTGGAGGCGAGCTGGGCGATCGGCTAGCCCGGGCGACTGGGCTAGTCCCCTGGTGAGCTATCCGCCCAGCTGGGCTATCCCCTCGGTGAGCTGGGCTGGCCCTGAAAGCTGAGTTAGCCCCGGCGAACTAGCTAGCCCCCGTCGAGCTGAGCTGGCCTCTGGAGAGCTAAAGCTGAGCGATGCGAGGCGAGCATTTTGAGCTGGGCTAGCCCCGGCGAGGTAATCTAGTCACCGGAAAGCTGGGCTATCCCCCGGCGAGCTGGGCTAGACCCCGGCAAGCTGAGCTAGCCACCGGCGAGCTGGGCTAGCCCCCAGCGAGCTAGCCTCCGGTGAGCTGAGCTAGTTTCCAGCGATATGAGCAAACCGCCGGCGAGCTTTGATAGCCTCGGCGAGCTGAGCTAGCTCTCGGCGAGATGGGCCCCTGGAGAGCTGAGCTAGGCGAGCTGGGCGAGCTGGCGAGCTGGGCACCCGGGAGCTAGGCTGGCCCCCGATGAGCTGGGCTAGCCCCCAGGAAGCTAAGCTAGTTCCCGACGAGCTGCGCTAGCCCCCGTCGAGCTGGGCTAGCCCCGGCGAGCTGGGCTATCCCCCGGCGAGCTGATGAGCTAGTTCCCGGCAAGCTAAGCTAGTTCCTGGAGAGCTGAGCTAGCCGAGCCCCTGGCTGGGTTAGTTCCCGGCGAGCTGGGCTAGCCCCCGGCAAGCTGGGCTACCCCCGGCGAGCTGGGCTACACCAGGCGAGCTGGGCTAGCCCCCGGCGAGCTGGGTTAGCCCCGACGAGCTGGGCTACCCCCCAGCAAGCTAGCCCCGATGAGCGCTAGTAGCCCCCGGCGAGCTAAGTTAGCCCCGACGAGCTGAGCTAGCCCCTGGAGAGCTGAGCTAGCCGAGCCTTAGGCGAGCTGCGCTAGCGCCCGTCGAGCTAGGCTAGCACCCGACGAACTGGGCTAGCATCTGTCGAGCTGGGCTAGCACCCGACGAACTGGGCTAGCCCCGTCGATCTGGGCTAGCCCCCGGCAAGCTGGGCTAGCCCCGGCAAGCTGGGCGAGATACCGGCGAGCTGGGCTAGCCCCTGGCAAGCTGGGCGAGATAATGGCGAACTGGGCTGCCCCCAGCAAGCTAGCTTCCGGTGTGGTAAACCCGGCGAGCTAGCCCTTGGCGAGCTGAACCCTTGGAGAGCAGCTAGGCGAGCTCGGCTAGCCCCGGGCAAGCTAGGCTAGTCCACGGCGAGCTGAACTAGCCCCTGCCAAGCTGGTAGGCTAGTCCCCGGGGAGCTGTGCTAGCCCTCGGCGAGCTGTGTTAGCCCCTGGCGAGCTGGAATAGCCCCCGGCGAGCTGGGCTAGCCCCAGGCGAGCTGGGCTAGCCCCTGGCGAGCTGGACTAGCCCCCGGCGAGCTGGGCTAGCCTCCGGCGAGCTAGGATAGCCCCCGGAAAGCTGTGCTAGCCCCGGTGAGCTAGCTCTCGTTGAGCTAGCCCCCGTCGAGCTGAGTTAGCCCCCGTCGAGCAGAGCTAGCCTTTGGAGAGCTAAGCTAGCCGAGCCTGAGGCGAGCTGCGCTAGCCCCTGTCGAGCTGGGCTAGCTCTCGGCGAGCTGGGCTAGCCTCCGGCGAGCTGGGCTAGCCCGGCGAGCTGCTTTATCCCCCAGCGAGGTGGACTAGCCCTCAGCGAGCTGAGCTTGTTCCTGGCGAGCTGGGCTAGCCCCCTGCGAGCTGAGCTAGACCCCCGGCGAGCTAGGCTATCCCTCGGCGAGCTGGGCTAGCCCCCGGCGTGCTGGGCTGGCCCCGGCGATCTGAGCTGGCCCCGGCAAGCTGGGCTAGCCCCTGGCGAGCTGGGCTAGCCCCCGGCGAGCTGGGATAGCCCCCGGCGAGCTGGGATAGCATCCGGTGAGCTGAGCTAGTTTCCAGCGATATGAGCTAGCCGCCGGCGAGCTTTAATAGCCCCGGCGGGCTAAGCTAGCTCCCGGCGAGCTGAGCCCTTGGAAAGCTGAGCTGGACTAGCTCCCGGCGAACTTGGCTATCCCCGGCGAGCTGGGCTAACCTTTGGCGAGCTGGGCTAGCCCCCGGAAAGCTGGGCTAGCCACCCGCGAGCTGGGCTAGCCCCCAGCGAGCTAGCTTCCGTTGAGCTGAGCTAGTTTCCAGCGATATGAGCTAGATTCCGGCGAGCTTTGATAGCCGCGGCGAGCTGAGCTAGCTCCCGGCGAGCTGAGCCCCTGGAGAGCTGAGCTAGGTGAGCTGGGCTAGCTCCCGGCAAACTTGGCTAGCCCCCGGCGAGCTGGGCTAGCCTTTGGCAAGCTGGACCAGCCTCCGGCGAGCTGGGGTAACCCCCGGCGAGCTGGGCTAGCCCCCAGTGAGGCATCCCCGGCGAGCTGAGTTAGCCCCCGGTAAGCTAGGCTAGCCCCCGGCGAGCTGAGGTAGTTTCCGGCGAGATGAGTTAGCCGCGAGCCTCTCTGGGGGAAACATGACGAGCTCCTTCTGGGGGCTCAGCTCGCTTCGCGTTGACCCTTTTTTAGGGGAAACATAGCGAGCCCCTCCTGGGGGCTCAACTCGCGGGGGCTCATCTCGCCGGGCCTGTATAAGCTCGCCGGCGGATAAGCTCAGCTCGCCGGGGACCATTGCGCTCAGCTTCTCTTGGGGGACCATTGCGCTTAGCCTCTCTTGGGGGACCATTGCGCTCAGCCTCTCTTGGGGGACCATTGCGCTCAGCCCCTCTTGAGGGACCATTGTGCTCAGCCCCTCTTGGGGGATCATTGCGCTCAGGCCCTCTTGGGGGACCGTTTCGCCCAGCCCCTCTTGGGGGACCATTGCGTCCAGTTCCTTTTGGGGGACCATTGCGCTCAGCCCCTCTTGGGGGACCATTGCGCTCAGCCCTTCTTGGGAGACCCTTGGCTCTTAGCTTTCTTGGGGGTACCATGGCGCTCAGCCCTTCGTGGGGAAACCATGGCGCTCAGCCCCTTTAGGGGAAACCATGGCGCTCAGCCACTTGTGGGGGAACCATGGCGCTCAACCCCTCTTGGGGGAATCCATTGCGCTCAGCCCTTTTTGGGGGAACCATGCATGGCGCTCAGCACCTCTTGGGGGTACCATGCATGGCGCTCAGCCCATCTTAGGGGGAACCATGCATTGCGCTTCACCCCTCTTGGGGGAGTTATGTATGGCGCTCAGCCCGTCTTGGGGGAACCATGCATGGCCCTCAGCCCCACCTTATATTGAGAACCTTGCATGGCGCTCAGTCCATCCTGGGGAAACCATGCATGGCGCTCAGCCCCTCTTGGGGGAACCATGCATGGCGCTTAGCCTTTTTGGGGGGAGCCATGCATAGCGGTTAGCCCCTCTTGGGGAACCATGCATGGCGCTTAACCCCTCTTGGGGGTACCATGCATGGCGCTCAGCCCCTTTTGGTGGTACCATGCATGGCGCTCAGCTTTTTTGGGGGGTACTATGCATGGCGCTCAGCTCCTCTTAGCGGTAGCGTGCATGGCGCTCAACCCCTCTTGGGGGAACCATGCATGGCGCTCAATCCTTCTTGGGGAAACCATGGCGCTCAGCCCTTCTTGGGGGAACTATGGCGCTCAGCTTCTCTTGGGGGATCCATGGCGAGCCCCTCTTGGGGGAACCATGGCGAGCCTCTCTTGGGGGAACCATGGCAAGTCTCCTTTAGGGGAACCATGGCGAGCCCCTCTTGGGGAAACCATGGCGAGCCCCTATTGGGAACCCCTTCTTAAAGTTGAAAAATTAAAGTTGCAAATTTAAAGTTGCAACTTTACATGTCTTTTGCAATTTAAAGAAGGCTAAGGAATCTCGTAATCTCCATAATCTTAACAAACGTAACGTTTTTGAATTTCTAAGTAACGTTAAAGTAACGTTAAAGTAACGTGAAAGTATGCCTGTGTAAACATTTCAAAATCTTTATTATAATTTCTTAAATTTCGTTTCTTAAATTTCTTAGTTGATGAAAATGACTTAAAACAGAACTTGATGCAAGACTCCAAGAAATTATGATTCCATATTGATGCCTGTATGAGTTTTAAAAACGTTGTTAAATTGTCAATGTGATTTTAATGAAAGATTGTGTTACTTTCGTAGCTTTTGATATCTATTAAAAACTATAAAAGTAACAAAACCTTGAATCAACATGGGTAAAAAATTAAACATTTATGACCTGAGAATGATATAACTAATAATTTGCTGTTCTTAACTTCCCCCAAATATTTTGAATGGGAGAAAATGGCTACAATAAACAGGAATTCAAACAACAACAACAATTATTGATATGACATCTGACCCCTGAGATTGTCCCACCTTATGCTCCATATACGATACAATACTATGCCTCATATACCTTCCCATCTATAACCCATATGTCATTGCACCCATGACCCATATTACAACTCACCCTGTCTGATACATGTACGCGATCTTATCCACCATATGTCATCCCACTCCGTCCCATATGACAACCCCTACGTTCCACTTGCCACCTTACCCTAGTGCCTACATGTCATTCCACTTTATTTCCCATATGGCATCTCACCATAGGCCCCATCCCAAACTATGCCCCATATGACAACCCACGCTATCTGGCATACGTGTACAGCAAACCCACTATCATATACATATCACCAATATCCCGTATGATATTTAAAGCCATTTCTTATACGCAATCTCACCACCTATGCAATACCTTTCACCCCTATGTCTAAAATACTATCCCACCCCTACATTCCACATTCCATCGCACCCTGTGTCCCATATGCCATTCCAACTATGTACCATCCAACTATTTATCTCATCTTATGCCTATACACTATCCAATGTTATGCTCCCACGCAATCCACCCTTTGCTTTGCTTTGTACGTTTACGCCATCGGACCCTCTATATATACTACACACGCCACCCTACTCCGTATGCTAACCCACCTAATGTTCCACATGATACCTAACTCTTTCTTATACGCAATCCCACAGTTATCCAGTATCTCCCATCTCACCCTATGTCTTAATGCCATCCTAACCTGTCCCGCATGCCATCCCTACCCTATAATAACCTACCTTATGTCCCATATGACTACACACCCTGTATTATACACTATCTCACCATATGTCCCATCCCAAACTATGTCCCATATAACAACCCACGCTATATCACATAACGTGTGCGGCAAACCCATTATTCTATACATGTCACCCTGTACCATATGACATTCCACCATAATGTCCCATGTGCTAGTTCACTTTTTGCCCCATATTACATTCTACCCTATATGCCCCATATGATATCCCACTCTATGTCGTATATTCAATTCCATCATCTGTCCAATATTTTCATGTGACATGTTAAATGATGTGACATGTTAAATGATGTACCATATGCCATCCATGTCGTACACGCACTATCTCAATCAATGTCCCATTTGACATTCAAACATATGCCCAATATGACATTCCATCTCATTAACCATATATGCCACCCAACCTTCTATCCCATCTTGTGTCCAATGAGATTTATTCTGTGCCATCACATTCTATCTCTCATATGCCATCCTACCCTATGTCCCACATTTTGTCTTACCTGTTTCTTATACACAATCCCAACCTTTATCCAATACCGTCCACCCGAGCTGTATCCATGCCATCCCATCTATGACCCACATGGCATCCCATCTATGACCCACATGTCATGCCATCTATGACCCACATGCCATTTCAGCTACGTCCCATATGCCATTGCACCTATTCAGAATCTCAGCTAAGGCCCATATGCCATTCCACCCATGACCCACATTATACCATCCCACCTGTGACCCACATGCCATCCCCTTATAACCCGCATGCCATCCCACCTACGACCCACATGCCACCCCACATATGACACACATGCCACCTCACCTATGATCAACATACCATCCACCTATGACCCACACGCCACCCCACCTATGACCCACATACCGTTCCCAGCTATGACCCACATACCATCCCACCTATGACCCACATGCCTTCCCACCTATGACCCACATGCCATCCCACCTATGTCTCACATGCTATCCCACCTATGACCCACATGCCACCTCACCTATGACACATGCCACCCCACCTATGACACACATGCCATCCCACCTATGACCAACATGCCACCCAACCTATGATCCACATGCCATCCCACCTATGACCGACATTGCACTTTGTAAATTCCCATATTATGAAACCACATGAAGATTTTCAACAGCGAAAATAAATAATACAAACTATGAATAATAGCATGTTGGATCTACATTTTATCAAGATGTGTTATAGAACAACCTCTGATATAAAGGTATATGGACAGATAAGGATGTTATATTCACCACAAAGATCCTAAATACTGAACAAAATAGTCTTTAAATGATGTAAAAAGTACACGGGGGTTCCGAGATATGGCTGAGTAAAATATATGCAAAAGTTTTGATGTATATAAGAAGAGAGCTGAATATCTTTAAAGTTATTTTTGAAGTTCTTTCCTAAATGTCAGTTACCGAAAATCAGACTGTTTTCTCCTGCTAAATTAAAGGGGTATGATGGAGTTTCAAAGCGCTTTTTAAAGCATGCCCCCCCTTTCCCCCTCCCTTTAACATCAATCTTTCTACGACTCTGGTTCAAGAAAAGTTTTTCATCTCGATTTCGAGAAGATGGCTAGATTCGCCAAGAGAAATGCCGCTTTTGGTCTGGAGATTTCTAAATTGTATTAATCAAATCGTTTACTAATCGTATATATTAAATAGATGTTACCTAAATAATAGCAACAGACACCTAGATTTTCAGAGGGGTGATGCACTCTGCCCCTCATTACGACCAATCTTCCCCTTTCTCTATAGCTTGCTCTACATTTTGTTCACACAAGCATACTTTTGAGAACTAGTTTTTTTTTGTTTTTTTTCAATGCTGACTGGCGGATTCCAGTTCCCCAATATAAGAAGATGCAGGGACACTATATTTTTTGTATTGATTACTCCCTTATTTACATTTTGTGCTCTCAACTGTTGAAACCTACCCCCCATAGTACCCTTGATGCCTGCTCCAATCGGCCTATTGTTCGATGACACTCTGCCAATTTCTAGATCAAGCTATAGACAGTTCCTAATTAAGGAATACTTAGTTAAACTGGTAAAAGTGGATGTGTGGAGGCAACATTAGCTGAATTACTTAAACTCTTTAAAAACCATCACAGTAGCAAACATTTTCGTCAATATTGGTTAAACATTGACCATTTTACAGCGTTTAAAAATCTCAGGCATCAATTTTGACCAAACGTTTAAGTCCCCCATGATTCCAATGAAAGTCTAGCAGGAATAGACGTTCACCAAATATTCCGTCAATTTGACCATTATTCAATTTCAATTTAAATAATTTTCCAATTTTACCCTCCAATAGGGAAGAAAGCATGCATCTGAGACGGCGAAATCCACCCCCACCCCCACCCCAACCCACCCCACCCCCTCTCCTTGTCCCCGCTTCCTATCCCTCCAGTTTTTTTAGCTTTTGAGTTATAGCTAGATCAATGTTTCATCAGTTGTTGAAATTTAAGCAAAATTTGTGGTGTATGACTGGGCGAACAGCTCATTTTTTTAATTCCTTTAATTTCTTTCCTTAAATCTAAATCACTAAAAATCATGACAAAATATATATTCTTGCTAAGATTTGATTGGGGTATATTTGGTAGATAAAGAATAATACAATTTGGGTTAGAATTTGCTGCATCTGCATTCAAAGAATTAAAAATGAAAAAAAGGATTAACAAAAGAAAATATTATACATTCGACCAGTCTGCCTGTAATACATTACAAAATTTGCATAAAATATGCAAATTGATGCCTTAGATTTAAAAACCTTGTAAAGCGGTCAAAGATCAATGGATGTGTAACTGTGTAAAGGCAATATTTGCTCAATTGATTCAAAATTCATTAAAGAGTCATGAAAAAGAATTCGCCATCAAATTCGCAGTGTCAAATCCTTCGTTCAAAAGGGACCTTTTTGATACAATTTTTAATTTGGTTGGTATTGGGCTTTCAAGCATCCCGGGCCGACACCAACAACAAATTACCAACACCTTACACTTAAGACAGCAGCAGATTTCTGAATTTATTCAGCACTTGACTGTTTTCACTTTTTTTTCTTCTTAAACGCGCAGTTTAATGTCTGATTGTCAATATAAAGCGGGTGTAGGGCAAAGGGGGATGGGGGGTCAGAATACTCAACTTCGATGAGTGAAGGAGGCCAAAGCCACAGCTAGTATTCAACAAAAGACCCTGCAAAATCGGATAAAACTAATAAAAAATGTCCTGTCTGGGTGGTCTTAATTGTTATTTCCTATTTAAATCCTGCAGTAATTTCTGACCAAAAGTCTTTTGAATCTCCCCAGTAAAATTCCTGCATGCAGGTCATTCTCATCAGTTTAAGAATCTAAAGGAGACATAGTTTAACTTGATAGTGAACTAAAAAATAAAGTAACTACCAAAAACCCCATCATAAAATCGTACTCCATTCTCAAGTCATCAAAGTTGTAACATTTAGTTATTTTGTGTTAAAATTATGCCAATGAACAGATGGAATGATGACATAATTTGCCTTAAAATTACTTGTCCTAATGAGAAGTGGTGTTTTTACTTTTCTTTTCATTTTAGATGCAACAATGATATTAAACTGAGGTGTTTTTTTGTCAGTCCGGAAGCATGCCTATTAATAGAAACGTTTATAACACACGAGAATATTAAAGTCATGCAGCCATATTGTTTAGATGTTGCGATAGAATGTCATAGTTTCTAATTTATGTACTTGAAATATCAAAAATCTTTGTGTTGAAAAATATTTGAATTTTCAAAATGGCCGTTTCCCGCCTAAAAGCCTATTGCTCTATTGTCTTTTATTTCTAATATTTCGAAAACGGCGAAGTGAACATATCAAATGGGAGTGCAAAAGTTTGAGCCATGACAGTAATGAAGGCATTTTCATGAGTTTTAAGTTTTCCCAAGCAAAGATATTTTTCCCAGAGGTATTTCAAATCTGAAATATGTAACATTGCATAAGGCTTTAATGTTACGATAGCAAAGGATCATGGGAAATATCACAAAATGGCGGCTTTCATGTAGCAAAATGTTCCCATTTTTGGGAACATTTATCGTTTTAATAATAGGCATGCTGCCGTACTGTTTGTATAAGTTACTTTACCGCATTTTTCCAACAAATGTATTATGATACAAGATGGGCATTTAAATTGTCCCTAATAACACTTGCTCCTTTTGTAGGTCTCATGTTGACTTATTGCAACATTTAATTTTTTGATTGTTCATTGATTAGTCATTTAAGTTCATGGATTCATTTTGACAATATTCTTCAAAAAAGTAGCATTTGTTTCACATTAATGTCTACAGATTTATGATGGAGATAAGTTGCTAAATATGATTATAATTTTAATTACATTTTTCAGACAAAATTAAAGGGTAAAATACTTTCAGTCGGTAGAATGTACAAATATTTAAAAGATTATTTTCTATTGCGAAAGGATTTCTTGATCGGATGTTTATCATTTGTTTTTCTTTATATTAATGTATGTTATTTGTAACTGATTAAAAGAGAAAACAAAAATATAGAAGTTAAAAATATATCAAAGTGCACTATGTGGTAGCACATATAATGTATTTCTAATGATTATTCTCTTTGATTTTTTCTTCAAAAATGCATTGATATGAAGTTCTAAGGGCTTGAATCATCATTATTGTATCATATATAAACAAGAACTGTCGAAAGGACAGTATGCTCGACTATTCAAAGCTAGCATAGAGAATGGGCTTATTGAGGAAGTATATACATAAATAGGGTAGCAGGGGCAGATGATTTCAAATTACTTGAGCTTTGAAAGATGCACTAACATTTTCATTTGTTTTGTTAATTTTCACAACATTTTACTACAAGCTTCAAAATTTCTTTGAGTTTTCATAGAGATAATTTAGGACAAAAAAAGCTCAAGGTTATGCAGTAACTCAGAAAACATAAAAGCTAGTAGTCTTTATAACCATAATACTTCTTTTAGTTATACAATTTAACAACAAGAAAGGAGAGACCCTAACTTGCCAATGTCAATGAAAGAATGTCATATAAGCTCCCTTTCCAACATGTACCCTCCCCCAGCCCCTACCCTCCCCCAGCCCCTACACATTCCCAGAACTACATCCTGGATTGTAATACAACTTCCAATTTAAGAAAATATGTATGCAAAGCAAAGTCAAGCAACATGAAAAATGTACAATAACATTAAAGCAAAATTTTGTGAAACTATATTGCTTTACGTATGACAAACTAGACATTGGAAACGATACAAATCCCCTCACCGCTAATAATGCATATTCCAGACTGTCACACATTCCATACCGACCTGTCCCATATGTCACCCCACGCCTATATTTCATGCAATCGCACCTAAAAACTAGGTACTGTATGTCATATGCATTCCACCACGTGCATGACCCATATGCCATCACAAGTGAAATCCAAATGACACCCCACCACATGCCATTCCACTCTGTCCCACATGTCAAGCCACCCTGTTTCACATGTCAACCCATCCTGTTCCGCATGCCAACCTACCCTCTTCTAAATGCCGACCCACCCTGTCCAACATGCCAACGCATCCTGACCAACATCCCACCCCACCCTGTCAACATACAATTCCACCCTGTCCCACATGAAACCCCACCATCATTCCTAATTCGTTCAGATACTTCTACCCCACATTCCACTTATTGTTTATCCCAAACACCTAAATTAAAGTTCTTTTGAAGCGAGGAAACTTGTATTTGCTTGCTTAGAGCTTTATTCATGACAAGATAAACATTTGTATTCCTATGTATGTCAGGAATGTCAATATCACAACAAAACTAGAAATGTGAAGTTAGTAAGTCTCGCCTGCAATATATTTTCGATCTCAGGTCAACCATTTTGCAGCAAAGTCTATTTTTATGCAAATAACCTAATTAATATGCACACTATACCTCAAGTGTGAACAATGCTCTTCACATATACTGTATGATCATGTGTTTACGCAAAATCACCACATCCACTTTAATTCAAGAGATACCACGGATACAAATATTTCCATTGCTGTGCAAATAAGCTAAATAGTATGTACACACAACCGCCCAATCATGCTCAACTGAACAGTACCAATGTCCTCTTCCATTGATCCAAGTTATTATCTCAGGGTAATCATTTTGCACGAAAGTCTATTGTTATGCAAATAGCCTAATTAACATACACACTACACCTCACCATTGAGCGTAGACAATGCTCTTCACATATATAATCATTTGTGTAAACCAAATCACCACACCCACTTTAATTTAAGAGATATCATAGATACAAATATTTTCATTGTTATGCAAATAAGCTAATAAGTATGCACACACAACCCTTCCTTATGCCACACAACCTCTAATCATGCTCACTCCACACAGTACCCCTATGCCAAGTTACATGAATGTACACCATTCATAACTTAATTTATGAAAACTTTAACAAAAAACTTTAACCGAAACTTTAAACTGACAAATATTTCCATTGTTATGCAAATAGGCTAATTAGTATGCACACACATTCCCCCCCCCCCCCCTCCCTCCTCCCCCAATCATGCTCATTTAAACAGTACCCATGTCCTCTACCCCTATGCCAAGTCACATGCATGTACACCATTCACAAATTATGAAAACTTTAACCGGACGCCGTCACCGACGCCGGGGGTGGTAGAATAGCTCTACTATTCCTAAAATAGTCGAGCTAATAAAAACTAATGAATCAATAGACTCATGCACGGAAACAAATATTTCTTAGAAGTTAGAAAATTTGAAATAGACTATAAAGAAATACATTAATATTCTCATCTGTACTGGGTGCATGACATCATCTTTTAGAGGGTGTACGAACAAAATGGCCGCTCCCATGTAGTTTGTCAGAATTAATGTTTGCAGAACTTAGAAAATGTATGCTACATTGTTTTGTACGATGTGAAATTTCTTCAGATGACTTATAATTAGGCCTATCATTTCTATAATATTAAATGAAGAATAATCCAGACTTGTCTATGTCTCCTCTAATAAAGAATTACATGACATTTTTGTGTCAGTCTGTCATGTCAGAAATTACTTTAAAAGTGCTATTGTATAATAAATTCAAGTGATTTGCTCAAATTTTAATATTCTCTTAATCAATACACATCATTTGCAGTGCCTGCAGGGATTCATAAAAGCTAAGCATAATGTTAGTGCTGTAGTGTTAAGGTAAGCTTTATGTTAGATTAGGTTTTCTTCTACAGTACGAATGAAAACATTCGTACTGGGAAAAATAATTTGCCCGTCGAATCATACAACACACATCATTTACAACAAATGAGAAATTGTTAAAGTATATCCGTGACCCCCTCCTCCCCCCCCTTATAATTTGCAGAATACATGTATTGAAAATTAAACTCGTATTTCGCTTTTCGTCATTGCAAAAAACTGCTCCCCAGCCACCAACGTGACGTGACAAAATGTCACGTTCAAATCGATCAAAAAGGGATCATTTTACAGCACGATTGTTAAACATATAATTAGCATAAATTACGCAATATTCTG
>JAIGNY010002318.1:187500-242500 GCA_020152595.1 Chiridota heheva
TTCGCATGCGAAGCAATAAAATCATGTCAAATTTAAGCTTCATCTTTTATATGTATAGGGCATAGAAATTGATAAATATAATAAATCATTATTTCTTAGATCATGCTTTTATACATAGACGGGAGTTTCCTACCAAAAGTTTGTGTGTGTTGGGGGTGACGAGGGGGTGACGAGGGGGTAAAGTGGGGAAATTTTAAAATCACGCTTATTACAAACAATTACCATGCAAAAGATTTACATTCGGAAAAAGTGAAGGTGGGTGTACGGGCCCCCTTGCTCCTTCCAAATCCCACCTATGCTATTATATGTGTATATAAAAAGACATTAAAAAAAGGCAATATAAAAAAGTATATATAAAGGCATTACCTTTCCAAAAGATTGATTTCTTCCTCCTGGTCGCCCAACAGATGTCCCCGAATTACATGCATGATTAAATCCAGAACAAAAAAATTGAAAATTTCCCCGTCTTCAATTTTCAAACAATCTTTCTTGCAGGCATTCAGTGAATGGCAGCATTGAAATTGCCTCAACCCGACAGACAGCATGACGCAGCTGAATAGCAGAAAGGGTGTATGACGCCTCTGAACAGCAGAAAAGGGTGAAAATCATAGAAAAGTGATATAAATCGCATATCTGCCAGGGTTTTTGTATTCAAGATTATTACTATTTCCGTGTTTTCCGTTTTATGTCTTTATTCCGCTATACGCTCAGAAAATCAAATACTTTGTTAATTAAGGTTTAAGGTGAAAATTGTACAATTCTAGCATGCTTATATATATATACAGTGGCGACATCAGGGGTTTGATATTGGGTACACAAAACTTTTCGGCATTGGGTCAAGGGCCCACCTTAGGGCCCCTTGTGTGGTCTATGGGCAAAGCCCCGGTGGGGATTCATGGGCGAAACCCTCGGGAAACCTGTGCAATGCACAGCTTTTCCAAGTACCAAATTGTATGTAGAAAGGTATTTACTGGGTTTGAATTCCTTTTATTGGGAACCTGCAATTTTAGATCCCCGATTAAATGACCGAATGTAAAAGGAATGTGGTATTATATCTAACATAGCAACATATAATTTTATATTGATACAGACTACCCCCTCTTCTACCCCCATTAAAAACTGTCAAAAAAGCCACTTTGGACAATATTTTTTGACATTTCGGACATTCCTACCCCCCCCCCACCCATATTTTTCAATGTATTAAAAAATTCAAACGTTGATACTCATAACTTGAAAACTATACAATCATGCTATTTTCAATATTGCTCTTGGTTGCATAGAAAACTGTTGTACTTGCCCATAGAACTTAGGAAAGAGAAAGCCCTGCAGCCCAGGAGAATCAAATTTTGTATATACGGTATTATCGGTTAGAGTGCTGAATATTTCTTTCATGTTTTGACATAATATATTGACAAACGTGTACGAATCGACTGCAAAAGCCTCTCTTTTTTTAACTATATATATATATATATATATAAATATATATATATATTTATATATATATATATATATATATATATATATATATATATATATATATATATATATATATATATATATATATATATATATATATATATATATATATATATATATATATATATATATATATATATATATATATATATATATAAATATATAAATATATATATATATATATATATATATATTTGTCAACAATTGATTAATTAATCAAAATTATACTTGTTATAGTTTGTCAAACTTTTTTGATAAAAATATCTAAAAAACATGAATAAAACATGGTAAATGATTATTAGATTATAGGCCTAGGCTATATGAATAACAAGGCTTGTATCCAGTATGTGGCACAAGGCCGTTCCCTCTTGCGAAGGTATGCGCCACCTTGCGAAAAATCAAACGAATATATATATATATATATATATATATATATATATATATATATATATATATATATATATATATATATATATATATATATATATATATATATATATATATATATATATATATATATATATATATATATATATATATATATATATATGTACATCTATAAATATATTTATATATATATATATATATTTTATATATATACATATATATATATATATATATATATATATATATATATATATATATATATATATATATATATATATATATATATATATATATATATATATATATATATATATAACACAAGGGTATATGCATAAACTGTCAAAGCGCCCCTCATAATGTTATTTTGCCCCCACACACCTTACCCCACCCCGACGAAAGGTCCTGGCTACGGGCCTGATAGTAACAAACATTAATTACCTTTTTGGACTGTTAAAAAGGTCGATTTCCAATTTCCCACATGGTAGACAGAAAGCTTCCAGACATCTTTGAAGTGCCATGCTCAAATCCAGAATAACAAATATTCAAGATTTCCCGCGCCTTTGGCTTTTTAATCTCCCTTTATTGCATACGTTGACATTTGACACATTCATTGTGACCCCAGGTAATCTTATTCAATATGTTAAAGGAGCACTATAGACCGAAAAGTATAGGACACCATTTTCCAGAGACTCACAAATATTTAATCAAGCTTTTTGACCGTCATGAAGAGCATCGAAACTTCTCTAACACCAATTTCATACGAAATATAGCTATATGAGATTCATAAACAATAGAAGTTTATCACTTTGGGAGGTAACACAGGTCAATGAATATTTGAAAATTCACCAAAAGACATATGGGTATAGTCCACCTTTAATTGTTCTTTCTTTCCATTTTCACAAATCTTTTGTCAGAAAGCCCATTTTAGGGATTAAACGAATTGGTTCGCTGCCCATTGTCAGATTGTTGCATTGGCTTAGCCCAACTAGTACGGTAGCCGCGAAGGTTGTAACCTTCAATGCATCCTCATCACCATATACCAGTCAGCGCACATGCGCCTACAGAATTAGCTGCCATGCATGAACTTTACAATCTTCCGTGATCTTATCAAGGGATAATTTGAACAATTGATTCGATATCATTACTTTTACTCAAACATCCATGGACAGGTAGTAACACCCTGAGCAGAGGCGTCGAAAGATGTTTGAAACTGGGGAAACAAGATCAGAGGGGCACTTTCCCAACTGTCGTATTTCCAAAGCATGTAAAACAGCAGTATAGCTGCATAGGGTTAAACCCCCCACTCCCCCTCCCATCACCCACCGGAAAATTTCTAAACTTTTTTAAGGCCCTAAATTTAATGGTGACCCATTTTGTCTTTTTTTTTATTTATTTTTATTTACAGCTTCAAAAATACAAGATATTTCGGTCCAAAATCCGGCATATAATTTATTCCAAAACGATACTGATTGGCCTATCAATGTATGTGCACACTGTACCATTGTGTTTCGACCAATCAAAACACAGGATTTTAATTTTATTAACCTCCTACGTTTAATACGACAACTGGCCTTTAGATTTAACAACAAAATGGGGAGGGCACGCCAGTTTAGCATGGCCCGGGTCCAAATAGTAAGTTTTGCCCTGCATGACCCATTTCAAAGATGCCCCACTTTAGTATATCGAAACCTTTATGGCATTTTTGATAATTAAATACAATTTCAGTACAGCTCACATCATCCACACAACAGGGAATCGCGTGCGCACAATACGTTTGTAACTATGCTGAATGGTTGGAAATGGAGATTACTTCATGTATTTGAATAATCATAAGGTCTTAATGAGCTTGGGCTTAAAAGTTCGTTTGTAATTCGTTGGCAATTTTACATATTACAAAAATTGTCTAATCAGAATGATTTTGACATACAGTCCGGGAGCAACCCGAAAAACTGGGTACTTTGAAATCCCCCCAAAAAGGGTACTTTTATGTATTACGTCATCGCATGAGCCTACACATTTGCCTAGCCCACATTAAACGTAAGGGGTTTTCTCATTTTCCGCTCCGAATTGTCAAAAATTTCACTGGATATCCTAAATTTTTTAAAGAGGATAGTCAATAAATATTAAAAAGTTTTTGCCGCTGCTTTTTGAAATTCATTGTCGCTTTTTTGATCAAATCAATAAAACATATTATGAGCAATCTGTTTTGTTGATTTTCTTAAAAAGGCAACAATGAATTTCAAAAAGCAGCGGTAAAAAGTTTTGAATATCTATTGACTATTCCTCTCCAGAATTTCAAGATATCCAGTAAAATTTTGGAAAATCCCAAGCGGAAAATGAGAAACCCTATGCATACGTTTAGTGTGGGCTAGTCAAATGTGTAGGCTCATGCGATGACGTAATATATAAAAGTACTTACATTTTTGGGTATGTCTACTAACTGTGGTGTAGCGTTTATCATACATGTCTACAGACTACGAGGCCCTGGGTTTAAGCCTGGGTTGGGTAGACACGCCAGTGCACTACAACTGGTTTTTAAAGGCCGTGGACATTGACTTGGTTGTTGATGTTATGTCTTGCAGGTTGCTCCCGGACTGACATACGTAATGGAATACATATTCATCAAAATTTGACAAGTTTAGCCGTTGTAATTGATGAAATATCACCGGAGCTATGAATCAACAAAGTCACTGAACTTGTAATATGCAAGCACATAATAAGGGTATAAAACAAATAGACTGTTTAATAAAGACCATTGAATTGTACACCATAAGAAAGAGAACAAAATACTCTCTTGCATACCGAATTAGCCAGTTTGAATGAGGCAACAACTTTTGCTATTGTCTTGGGAACATTGTGTACTATGATATTCAAAGCAGTTTTTCTGTATTGAACTGGTAAATGTAGTGATATGACAAGCAAAAGCCGTGCAAGATTCCCATTTTCGGCGGCGGCGGTGGCGCGGCGGTCCGCTTGAACTTGAGGTGGTTTACACACTAGTGAAAACTCTTTTTCTTTTACAAACTCTACGCTGAAAAAACAAAGGTAGGTAGAGTCAAAGGCTTTTTAAGTACGAAAAAGTCCAATATAAGGTAGTCGTTGTAGGGCGATATTTGTATTAATTTCTTTAATGAAAAGATCAGATATATAGTCTTTGAAGAAAAGTGTTTAAATGTTTGAAAGGGCATGTTAAAGAAGTTGTTCTCGGGCATATTAAAGTTTTCAAATACTGTATGTTTTAATGTATTATGTTAAATTCCCCCAGAAATTATGGCCCTGGCAGGGCCGTAATTCTCATCCGGGAAGTGAAAGAAGAAGGTGGGGTGGGAGCAGGGGACATGGCTTTTTATCCAAAAGATGATGGAGGCAAGAGGCAAAATTTCCTCCTAAATTGAAAAGTAAGGATGGCATGTTCCCTTGAGTCCCCCGGGAATTACGGCCTGAGCCTTGGCATAGGGCATATCCAATTGGCAGGGTCATAGATTAGTGCCGTGTCTAGGGCCATGCAAGGGGCATAGCCCTCCTAAAAAGATCTTACAGCCCAACGCCCCGCCCCCCTTCCCCCAATTTTTTTGTCGAAGCCATATATAGAATTAACTGAAATATCAAATGAACCATGTGTAGAAAGCAGCCGCAGATGGCCGCATTTTCGAGATCGTATCGACTGAGTTATCGATAATTTTGGACCAAAACTTTTACAGTTTGCACCAAAAATCCTCCATTTTGGAATAAACATCTTTCATTGTGGCCCCAAAATCTTCAATTTTGACCCCAAATCTTCACTTTTGGATAATAAATCTTCAGGCTTTTATCAAAAATCTTCATGAAAAATTTGCGCCCTTACATCAGCGATGTTCGGTTTTCCACATGTTAGAAAATTGAACATCTCAAGGCCACCAAAAATTTATCATCACTGTCCTCACACTCCATACATACAGTGTACGATTATACATACACTGTAGGCATAAAGTTTATTTCGGGAATGGCGTGAAGATTATTGAAGAAATATTTAATGAGGGCCCTGGGAGTTTCAATGTCGCACATGTCGGATCACAATATTGGCATGTCAATTTTGGACCAAAACTATGGTTTGGACCGCAATCTATAAACAACATAAAACCAAAAACCTTTAGATACGGAGTTGAGTTATTATAATTTCAGGGCCATGCGCACATGGTCCTCACCCCACAATAATTTTCAAAGCAATACAATTTAAAAATATCTATTACCTTTTCGCCCGCGCTAATCAAGTTGGAAAATTTTCGGTAATTATCCTTTAATGTTCATGAAGTTTTCTTCATTTTCAGGGAATTTTTTTCCTTTTCAGGAAATTTTCTTTTTTGTCAGGAAAAGTTTGCTTCATTTTCAGAATTTTTTTTTCAACTTCTGTGAAATTTTCATGAATTTTAAGAAAATCTTCATCAATTTTTGGGAAATCTTCATTTTCCTGAAAATTTCCTTCATTTTCGGAAAATCTTCTTCAATTCCCGAAGTGTTTCCGAAATTTACTTTTAGGAAATTTTCTTCATTTTCAGAAAAATTTCTTCAACTTCTGTAAAATTTTCATAGATTTTAAGGAAATCTTCGTCAATTTTCGGGAAATCTTCATTTTCCTGAAATTTCCTTCATTTTCGGAAAATCTTCTTCAATTTCCGAGATATTTTCCAAAATTTCCGGGAAATTTCTTCACTTTCCGGAAAAGCACTGTATGTCTATTTCGAGAAATTTTCAGGAACTGGTGTCGAAATCGAACAAAGTTTTACGCATTTTCATTCAATTTCATGTTAACTGGTTAATAATTTCACAATTTGTCATCACAGTAAGGCATGCATACATCCGACGACCACGAGTGGACACACACACAATTACAATGACGGGGTCGTCGCCTGCGTATTCGGTTATGATAGTAACAATGCTATCACGAAACGCTTAATACGACCCGGCCTTACGAGAACACAGGTACGACGTACGGACAGACATAACATTGCCAACCAAGTCAATGTCCACGGCCTTTGATTACCAGTTGTGGTGCACTGGCGATGCATGTATCCGGGAAAGAGCCTTTCTTTAAATTTTCGGTAGGGGTTGGGGGGTTGGGGTTGGGGGGTCCCTACTTTTCTGAGCCTCTGTCCTCCCTAATCATCTCAAACCGGCCCTCAATATCTTCCGGGAGCCCCTCAATATCTTCGGGAGCCCCTTAATATCTTTTGGGAGCCCCTCAATATCTTTTGGGAGCCCCGCAATATCTTTCGGGAGCCCCTCAATATCTTTCGGGAGCCCCTCAATATCTTTCGGGAGCCCCTCAATATCTTTCGGGAGCCCCTCAATATCTTTTGGGAGCCTCTCAAAAACAAAAACAAAAAAGCTAGACACACCCCTGCCATAGATGCCATCAAAATAGGGCCAGGGACGAAACTAAAGAAAGGAGATATTGTTGGTCATCTGCAGTATACGTTCACTGAAATTTGCAACACAGTTTAATAGCACGACTTTATGGTCCAAATCAAATTTTGAAGAGAGGAAATTGTGCAAGAGGTAGGTCACTACAACGTGATCGGTAAACAAAGAATGCCTTTCATCAACAAAAACGATTGATGAGAAACAGTGTCTGATATGATGATTACTAGTGTGCAGCGGCGTCGGGAGGGGGTTGGGGAGGGGAGGTGAACATGTTGATGATGAATGATAATTATAGGCCTATAAGCCGAAATCACTATTGCATATACGGGGTACCAGCTAGGAGATAGCGACGGAAACTGAAACCCTTCAATTTTGTCGTTTTGTGGGTATAAAATCTTCAGTTGATACTATTTGTTTAAAATGTTCATTATATTTTGTTGACCCAGCGTTTACCTCAGGCCAGTCCTTGTCTATTTTTTTTTTCTTTTAATGGTACTGCACCTATACTCTACACGTCTTCCTTCAGTATATATGCTTGCTGCACCCACAACTATTTACATGGCAAGGTACCTTACAATAATGTAGGGCTATGTTACGTTACGCTTGCCGATCAACGTGGACGTGGACAATTACTTCACCGTTTTTGGCTTCCGTTTTGTAATAGTTTCGCGTTACCTCGAAAAGCATATACTTTGCTTAGAAACATTGCAGCAGCTTTTATGGGTATGTATTTTTTGTTCAATCACGTCTCGGTAAATGCAGTTTGGAAAGATCAGTAATAGGCCCTTGGCCTAGATAATTAATAGGCCCTACTGGTTTTGCTGGATATACTAGTTCCACGAAATTCGCATGGCAATTGGCAACATATTGCGTTTGTCCAGCTTCCTCTTCTTCTTCTTCTTCCAGGTAAACGATATGGGCGTGTGCATGGTGGTGATAATACCCATATAACGTTTTGAATAAAAGTTTATACGCATGTAGCAACAAATATCGAATAATAATAATATACAGTTCTTATAAAGCGCAACACACACTAAAGTCTTATTGTGCTGAAAAAACAACAAATAAAATGCATGGTAGGAGTAAGAAAATATGTGTTTTTAGCAATGATCTAAAGTTAGTTACAGTTTGAGCTTTTTGATATGTGTTGATAGATTGTTTGAGAGAAAAGCAGCTGAAGATTAAAAGGAACGATGACCATATGATTATGACTTTGTAGAAACAGAAGGAGGTACGAGCAATAACTTAGAACTAGAGCGTAGACGGCGAGTCGAAGTGTACATGTGGATAAGATCCTGTAAGTGGGAGCAAGGTTGTGGACATATTTGAATGTTAACAGAAGAACTTTGAAGTTGATGTGTGATTTAACAGGAAGCCAGTGTAAGTTGTGAAGGATTGGAGTTGCATGAGTGAATGGTTTACAACGTGTGACCAGACTTGCAGCAGACTTCTATATGCATTGCAGTCTAGTGAGTTGAGAATCGGGGAGACCATATAACAAGCTATTACAGCTATCCAAGCGTGAGGACACAAATGCATGTACAAGCATTTCAGCTGCTTGTTGTTCCAGGTAGTTATAGATTTTTTCAATCTTGTGTAGAGCTTGAGAAGCTACCCGGCAGATGTTATTAATATGTTGGTTCATATTTAGATATCAAATGGCGGAAATGGTTGAAAATGTACTTAAAACAAATGCATCACATCAGTTATTGTTGGTGATTTTAATATTCCGGACATAGACAGAAATCTGTGGCAGACTGTGGGTTTCGCCAAAGAATTCACTTCATATCAGTACATGCTTTATTGAGTGCGTAAGGAACTGTTTCTTATACCAACTTATCACTCCCTACTCACTGTAGGGGCAACCAAGAGCCAGTGTTTGCATTAGCAGCATGATTGCGAGAATCGCGCAATCAGTTCTCACAATCCCGCACAAAATTAGAAGCAATGCGGGATGGTCGCACACAGCTACCGGGAGTTGCTGGCTTAGACAAGTGTTGAAATCCGCGCTTAGCATTTTTTCAGTGATACCATTAGGCCTCAAGTTAACAATATGAATTTGAGCGATTAGACATGAAATTTCTTTGTACCAAAGATACATAAAATAAACGACTTTAATTTGCACGCATGTCACACGATATTCTTCGCCAATTGCGTTGTCTTTTTCAAAACAAAAGAATCTCAAGTCTTCAACCGTATTGGATCAAAGTTTTTTAAGCAGTCAAAAAACTTCTGGGAACTTCGTTTTAATTCTGGAATGTTTTGAGTGATATATGAAGGGGCTATCACAAAACTATTCAACATGGTAGCTGCTAGTAATAAGAACTCAGCCATGTACAACGATTGGCTGTGTGCAGTTGAAGGTATGGGAATTTGCATAGATTGCCAGGGAGCTCCGACTGTCGTGGTGTCATTAAACATCAACAAACCAAACCTAAAAAGCTTGGTTATGATATCACAGCATGTTGATAGGTGTCAGGGGCGGGAAGGGGGTGGGGGTTATTTGGTATTTCAACATTTTGTCGATTTTTGTGAAGTTGAGGTCAAAGGTCATGTTAAACGAACGAAAAATCGCCATTTAAAGATTTAAATTACTAAACATAAATGCACAGGTCTAATAATTATGCAATTTACTGAAATAAATATAATTTAAGAAGAGTTCTACCTTTAAGTATACACAAAAAAGTAAAAGGGTAATTTTTTTTTGGTAAAATAATTTTTATATTTTGTGGAAATTCCCTCTCAAAATTCCTAAATTCCCTACCAAAATTCAGAAATCCCTACCAAAATTTTTTTGAAAGAGGGAATTTCCCTCCCCCAAAAATGAAGCTAGTGCAAACCCTGCCAAGAGCCACACACCTTGGAGGTAGTATTAACCAATGAGGAACACATGCTTCAAGACCTTGAAATTCAGCCACCGTTGGGCTTAATTGACCATGTGGGACTATTCTTCAAATTTGTTATATTACTCTGAGCGAGTTCCCAAGCATGACCTTTTAATCATAATGGGCGACTTGAATGCCAAAGTAGTTTGTAATAATGATGATTATGATAATGTTATTGGAAGGCATGGCATTGGTAAAGGGAATGTTAATGGTGAAAGGCTTTTGGACTTCTGTGGTATCAACAATTTATTTGTGACTGGCACAATTTTTCCACATAAACTCATTCATAAACAGACCTGGACTCCCTCAGGAGGGAGGAAAAAAAACCAAATTCAGATCCCCAGCTTGATTGAAAAAGGGGCAGGGTGCTAGACTTGTTGGAGGGGCACATTAATGCGCACGCGAAGCGCTGCATCATTTTGCTGTGGAGTTTAGGGGCCCTCTTAAGCCTGAAGAAGCTCTGGGATTTGAGCTATAATCTTACTTCAGAAATGAAACTATTTTGACTGAAAAGGACCATTCATGAGCCAAACAGGACAATTGCTTACTCTGCAATCATTCTGTGTTCTGTATCCATGTAAGGTATTTCATTTATGAGGTTAATTAGGATTATTAAGTTAAAAAAAAAAACAATCTTTAAACAAATTTATCATGAGGGGCAGGGCTGACCCGAGGGGGGCAGGGCGGGCCCCGGGGGGAGCAGGGTGGGCCAGGAGGAGCAGGGCGGGCCCAGGGGAGGCAGTGCGGACCCACGGAGGGGCAGGGCGGCCACCCCTGTAAAACAGCAAAGCTAGGGGTCTGAAATTGATCATGTGCTTGTAAACAAAGCAACACAGAATCTCAATACAAGACACAAGAGTGATGTAAACAAAGCAACACAGAATCTCCATATAAGACACAAGAGTGATGAGAGGGGCTGACATTTTAAGTGATTACCACTTGATACGGGCCAGGATCTGATTGAAACTGAAAGGAAAACAGACATGTCAACCCAAGTATGATACTATCAAGTTACAGCAACCAGCAATCAGAGAAGAGTTTTTGTTTGAACTACAAAATAGATATGAAGTTTTACAAGACTGCTGTGGTGAGACTGAAGTACCTGATAACATTGAAGGAGTTGAGAGTAAATGGCAGACATTTGAAGAGGTATACAATGGGGCTGCTAAAAAGGTCCTTGGGTACAAAAAGAAGGGCCAAAAGCCATGGATCAGCAGAGAAAGTTGGAAATGTGTTGAGGAGAGAAAATAGCTGAAGGTTAATGTAAGAATGAGAATGCCAAGTCATTAAGAATTAAAGATATTATGAGAGCTAAGTATGCTGAAAAAGACAAAGATGTGAAGAAAAGCTTAAGGAGAGATAAAAGAAGTGGGTTGACGACCTTGCTACATCTGCAGAGGAAGCAGTTAGTAATGACAGAATGAGATGAGAGAGCTTCACAAGATAACCAAACACTTTGCAATGAAAGGACCAAGGTTGGGAATGCTACAAGAGACAAGGACGGGAATCTATTAACGGATGAAAAAGAAAAAAGACGAAATCTAAAATAGACGAAATCAGTACCAGTTATATTACAAGAAGTGGAATAAAAGAGGCATTGATGAAGCTAAAGAATAACAAAGCTGCAGGCAAGGATAATATAACTGCTGAATTGTTAAAAGCTGATACAGTATATGCACATCAGTATTATGGCTTGAAGAGCTGTTCAGAATTGTATGGGAAAAGGAAGTTATACCAAACTCATGGAAGCAAGGACTGATAAGAAAAATACCTCAGAAAGGCAATACTACTGTATGCGATAATTGCCACGGAATAACCTTAATATCCATACCAAGCCAAATATTTGGAAGAGTTTTAATCGACAGAATTCGAAATGGTGTTGACAGTAAGATGAGAGATGAACAGGCTTGATTTAGAAGAGGAAGGAGTACCACCGAGCAAATTTTCATCCTGCGCAACATTCTAGAGCAGGTGGCTGAATGGCAGTCAACCATATATATCGCCTTTGTTGACTTTGAGAAGGTGTTTGACTTAGTGCACAGAGAAAGCCTCTGGAAAATAATGGCAGCCTATGGTATTCCACAAAAGATAATATGTTTAATTAAAGCATTATATGAAGACAGTGAATGTGCACTTACAGATGATGGTGTGGAATCTAAATGGTTTAAAGTCAAAAGTGGTGTAAAACAAGGTGATGTAATGTCAGGGTTCCTTTTGCTGATGGTGGTAAACTGGGTGATGAGGAAAATGACTGCTAATAACAGGGATGGAATCAGATGGAAGTTCATGTCAACCCTTGAGGACTTAGATTTTGTTGATGATATCGCTCTACTTTCATCTACATATCAACACACGTAAACCAAAGTGACCAGGCTCAATCAGTATGCTGCACAAACTGGGCTAAGAATTAATAAGGATAAGACAGAGCTCATGAAAGTTAACAGCAAATGTGCAAACAAAGTTTATATCGATAACCAACAACCAACAACTAAATGAAGTAAACCACTTCAGATACCTTGGTGCAACGGTAAGCTTACAAGGTGGTGACGAGGAAGATATCCAAAACAGAATCTCTAAAGCAAGAGTAGCATTTATGAAATTGAATAAGATATGGAACTCAAGCACTTTCTCAATATATACAAAAATATGACTGTTTAACTCTCTTGTTAAGTCTGTACTCTTGTATGGTTGCGAGACATGGGGAGTTGATGTAGCAGATAATAAAAAGCAGGATACATTTATGTTCAAATGCTACAGGAGAATTTTGAAGATCAGATGGCCATATGTAATACATGTACATGTATCTAATGATGAAGTACTGAAAATCACTAAACATAACAAAATCAGCACTGAATTAAAAAGAAGGTGGAGGTGGATTGGTCATGTGATGCGCATGGGCACTATTAAGCACTGTGTGACAGCTATGATGTGGAAACCAGAGGGGACAAGGAAAGTTGGTCATCCTAGAATGACCTAGAGAAGGACAGTCAAAAAGGAGAGGAATGTGATGGGATGGACAGAAGCCAGACAAGTTGCAAATAACAGTCTAGTGGAGAGAGTGCACTGCAGCCTTATGTGCCAGGAGGCCTAAGAGACTAGGTGAGAACTCTAAGCACCGGCGTGCCCAGCATTATGGCAACCTATCTTCTAGTTCTTACCTTAACTTCTTTCCCTTATCCACCTTCACTCCCTCCTTTCCTCTATTCCACCCCTCCTTCCTCTCTGTCCTAATTTAAGCACCTTAGTTTTTAACACCCTTTTGGCACATTTGACTCTAATATCATGGTGTCGATAAACATCAACAAACCAAATCAAACCTGAATATACTGTATAACAAGATGGGTCACCCTCCTACCGCGGCTTTCGAACCATATGTATATGAAAATTTCTCTTTTTGATCACTCGCCAATCTTAATTACATTTTTTTACTCAACTCTCATTTGCCGGAGACTCCCTTCTTTGTTTATATTTGTTAATTTTTTCCAATAAGATGTACAAACGATGAATTTTTTACCCAATTTGATGTCCAATGCTCGACAATTTGCTACAAACCAAATAAATGTCCACAATGACGTCATGAAGAAGCACCTCAATATTTGAATGAAAGTAGGTATGTATCATTACCAGATGAAGATTCATCTGTTGATAAGGAGCCTGGGGAAACATTGTTTAAAAAAAAAGAAGAGGGATCACATGTACAAAAGATGAACACTTTTAGTAAGCATTCAAGGAGGATATAGGCTTCCTTCTGGTGAGCATGCGAAGCATAATGCGAACCTATGTAATGGAGATTTCGTCTGTCCGGCCGTCCACAGTTTTGCTGGAGAATTCCTCAGAAATGTTACAGTTTTTTTGAGAATTTCTCAGAAAATGTTAAAGTTTCTTCAGAGTTCCTTCACCTCATCCAACTTTCAAAAACAACTGTTCCCAAAGAAACAGGGACAAATCAAAAAAATAAATAAACCAACTCAGAACAACAGATCCTCCTCAAGATAACCCCCTGCCTCCTTATGGCATGCAACATGAACAATAACAATAACATTCATAACATCATACAATGGAACATAAGGAGCCTTAAGGCCAATTCTGAAGAAATTGACCTCCTGGCCACCACCTTCAACCCGGTTGTCTTCTGCCTACAGGAAACTTTTTTTAAAACCACTGACCATTATTCCCTTAACAACTTCGCTTGCTATCACAGACATCAAGTGGACGCCGACAGGGCGGGTACAGGTTGATTTTGCGCCCAAGGAGGAAAGTTGTTGAATATTTGTTTGTAGTGAATGGATTGTTAAAGAATTTATCTTGCAATTTTTCAGATTGTCATGACCAGGGATGCAAAATGTTTAAATAAGAATAAAGAATTAACAAAATTTGAGGTTTTTCCTATGCAGCTTAACACTAATGACCCTAGTATGGTTGCCATTTCAAGTGTGGTCTATACAGTACCCTTCATATACAATGGTGATTTTTCACAGGCCAACAGAAAGGAATTTGATATAACAAATCCCGGGTTTGATAGTGCTTAGTTATTGAGTGTTTTGTACTTCTTTGATTGTTTCTGAAATATTTACTGTGCTTAGTAGGTTTGAATTTAATTATTTGTGTATGATTTTCACAGTGTACACTGTTTGGCTGCATAGGAAAAGCTTGTTGATTTTTGCTTCTTTTTTGAAAACTCTGTAACCCCTGGTCATGAAACCATTAAATATTGTGAGGAAATTCCTTTTAAATCTATTGCCATGTTTATTAATGAGTTTTTTTGTTTCCTTTGTCTCTATGTTCCAGGTTTCACTTCCATACACCAGCACAAGCTTCACGAGATTGATGCATACAAAAACAAAAACAAAATCACACAGGTGCAGATCACCACCTCGACATTTGAGTTTTGGTAGATAATCTGATAACATACACTTATTCTCAATTGTGAATCTGTGTCTAAAACAGTGAAAGACATCCTGATTCATAATCTTCGATCATCCATGTTTGGACTCGGAGACTGAGGGCATTAT
Organism: Chiridota heheva; assembly: GCA_020152595.1. NCBI lineage: Eukaryota > Metazoa > Echinodermata > Holothuroidea > Apodida > Chiridotidae > Chiridota > Chiridota heheva. Next base: position 202,661 of record JAIGNY010002318.1, read on the forward strand.
TTACTGGGTGAAGCTATAACCCAGTAGCTTCTACAAACGTAAGGAAGGATGAAGGGTAAAGATGACGAATTCAAAAAGTTGCTTCCACCAAATTCTCTTCAAATTTCCGTGGCTGGCGGAGAAGACACAATTAATTACTGGAACAGGTAAAGAGAACCTATTTGAATTTTTAAATATCTGATTTTGTATATTTCTATTAAAAGAAGGAGTATATTTGAAATACTGTGAGTCCTTTTTCATTATTTATTTAGTTCATCTATGATTTCACAGTATTTTGTTTATTGTAATTTTTATTGTATTTATTTATAACTAAAAATCTGTTATGAATATCATTTTTAGAAAAGTTGTAACTGGTGGTGGGGGGAGAGGGAGTAAGAGGCAGATATCCTGGACAAATTTTACCTCCCTGATACGAGCTTCATGGTTGCTCCCTTTCTGCATGCTACCTTCCTGGTTGGGATAAAATCTTTAAAAAATGGTCCAAACTTGAATCAAGTTTGTCCTAATAGTAGGTGGCATTTGTGGAGAAGAAGTTGGGAAGAGTGTCAGCCCCAATGGGGTAACAGATTTCAGTGCAATTTTAATGTTATTCAAATTTGAAAATATGACATTGAATTATTTTGTCTTGAATTGATGACAATGGTATTATTGTTTTGTTAAGCTCTTTATAATAAGAATTTTTAATACAAGATATGCACCACTTTTATATCAATTTTTTTTTTTTTTTTTGGATTTTGGAATTCTGCCATGTAAACATTCTTCATATAATATAAAACTTCTAAAATACAATCTCTACACTACACAAGTATATAAATTTCATGAAGAACCAGTTTTACTTCTTGATATTTTAGCTCTGATCGTAAAGTGTGGACAGCAGTCTTGTTCATGGGTACCTCAATGGTGTTTGCTGCTCGAACAATATTACCCCTCGTAGCGGTGCATATAGCCAAGGAATTTGACTGGAACAAAGAACAAACAGTAAGTTGCTTCATCCTGTATGAATAAGAGGGTTTCTCTGAAGAATATCGATCAGGAAAGTGAAAGAATTATGGTATTTAAACAAAAAATTTGTCCGAACCGTAACAAAACACAGAAAAGAATTTGAAGGAGAGTTGTAGGGATATGTCATGAATGAGATGTGAGAAGGACCTTTTGATTAATCTAATGTAGATGAGCACCACCTCTCCTTTGTCCCTTTATGTACCCTTGTAAAGATCAGTCAAAGTCCAAAAACTTACGAATTTAGACCTGTATGATGAAGGCCTACTAAAAGTGTTTGGCTATTAGTTTTATTAGCGCTGTACCAGGCATTTATATTTGCAAGATTTCCTTTCTTACAAATACAAGGTTTGATGAACATAGAGAATTTTCTTTGATTTATTCATGTGGAACAAATCTTTTTGTACCTGGTTTTAAATGAGGCTTGTTTATACGCAAGTTAATACTGGCTGGCCTCAGGTCCCCAACCAGTATTAAGCTCCTGCTGACCTTCAACAATCCTCATCAGTTCTGATAATTTCTTTCTTAATGCCCAAAAGCATACAAAGTAATGTAAATGACATTAAATAGTAAACAGAACAATGGATTGAAATGAAAAGTACAAAATTAAAAGCAAAGTTTAGAGAATGAAAGTAAATTGAAATAGCAGGAAATTTAGGACATGGACTGTTAAATGATAAAACAGATGGGGAATTGGATAACTGCATGGGTGAAAGCCTTCCTCACCACCATTTCCCAACCCTTTGGGATTCAAATAGATATACACGTCATGTAGAATTGGTTACATGTTGATTACAATAGGCTTATACTGTAAGTCGGTCAGTAAAGAGGAATTTTTAAAAAGACAACACTTTGTTTGTTTGACATGATAATTGACAAAATCCAGTCTGCACGAAAAATTTGTCACCAGCAAGAAAGAAAGAGGATTAATTTGCGGCTTGAAGTTGACCACCAAGAGTATTGCAAGCAATGGAATAGTGTTAATAACTTGCTCCGACATGCTAAGATAGATTATTACTCTGCTCAAGTAGATTCTTGCACGGTGATCAAAGAAACTATTCAAAATAGTAAATAGTCTTCTATACAGATCTAACACCACTGCAGCTTCCAACATCTGTCTTAAATGATATTCTTGCAAATAAGTTTTCTGACTTTTTGTCTTCAGAAAATCGAAAATATACATAAATTATTCAACACTGACTCTCTGAAAAATTCTTCTGAATTACAGAATGAAGGTAAAATGATTTCAACATTATCTTTATTTAGGCTTACAAATAATCAAGATGTTAGTGAGATTATTATGAATTTTCCTTCAAAGACATGTGAACTTGACCCATTACCTACGCACTTGCTCAAGAAACGTATTAATGTAATTGTGCCGTATATATTTGTTTTTGTTTCAACCATGCACCTCCTCTCTCGATCACAGGTTTCTGACCTGTTGTTCTTGAATTTCTCTCATTCTGTTCTCTTTCCTTCGTACCTCTAAAATTATCTGACCTCTCAGGCTCAATTTGACCCTCGTTGTTGTGGTGCCATTAAGCCCTCATTAAACAAACAAACAAACATTAACAAATCCATTCAACAAGCTGTTTTCCCAGATAGCCTTAAGGTTGCACATATTTGGCCACTTCTGAAGAAAGATAGCTTAGAAAGTTTGAAGAATTACAGACTGGTGGCGAATCTAAGATTCTTGGGGAAAACTATTGAACGTATTATTTCTAGTCGCATTACTGATCAGATGAATGCCAATGATATCTATGATCCATTTCAATTTGCTTATAGGGCTAATCACGGTATTGAGTCTGCTCTACTTGGAGTAAGCAGCGATGTACTTTCGGCTATGGACAAGGGTAGAATAGTGGCTATGGTCCTATTACATGAAGATTTGAGTGCCGCATTTGACCCTGTGGATCTTGAAATTCTGCTTTCATGATTGAATAGTTTTGTAGGTATAGATGCTGTTGCTCTAAAGTGGTGCAACTCATACTTACATAGGAGGCCTCAATATGTTTGTATTGGTGATGAATCATCCAATCCTGTATACATGGATTATTCTGTTCCACAGGGTTCTGTTCTTGGACCCCAGTGGTTTCCTATTTAAACACGTCCAATTTGAAGTATTTTGACTGAGCACAATATTTCATATCACGTTTATGCAGACGATACCCAGATTTACCTTTGACTTCAGGCCTTCTCAAGATAAGAGTGTTAAAGCCATCAAATGCCTAGAAAAATGTATCGATGACATCCGTCTGTGGATGCCATTCCAATAATGATAGTAATATTATAATAATAATAATAATAATAATAACATTATTATTATTATTATTATTATTATTATTATTATTATTATTATTATTATTATTATTATTATTATTATTATTATTACTATCATTATTATCATTATTATTATTATTATTATTATTATTATTATTATTATTATTATTATTATTATTATTATTATTATTATTATTATTACTATCATTATTATTATTAATATTATTATTATTATTATTATTATTATTACTATCATTACTATTATTATTATTATTATTATTATTATTATTATTATTATTATTATTATTATTGTTATTATTATTGTTATTACTATTGTTATTGTTGTTGTCGTCGTTGTTGTTTTCCCTTCTGAATTCTTCTTCCATTCACAGGGTCTAGTCATGGGTTCATTCTTCTGGGGATATCCAATCTTGCAGATCATAGGTGGAACGCTGAGTGACAGGATCGGGGGTGACTACATTATTCTGAGATCCACCATTGCCTGGTCCTCCATCACATTCCTTACTCCTCTTGTTCCTTATATTTATAAAGGCAAAGACGCAACTATTTATTCAATGGCATTCTTTCGATTTCTTATGGGTCTTACTCAAGGTAAGTTCATGCATGAACTTTTAGAGTTTCAAGTTCGTCCCTTCATTGGTATAAAAAGGATCAATGTGGGGTGGTAGTTGCATCGGGGGTAGTTGTACAGGGTATTTGTTTTGGGTGGGACAGGGTCATGGTTGATGGTGGGCAGGTGGATTGATGAGGAGTGGGAGTATATGGATGAGGACTAGGATGTGAGTTAGAGGAAAGAATGTTGAGTAGAAGATGGGATGGTGATTGGTAGGTAGATGGAAGAATTGAGATGACATGGGACAAAGTGTGGGGTGGTATGTGTGACAAGGTTGGGTGGCATGTGGGACAGGGTGGCATGGCTTGTAGTACAGGGTGGGATGGTATGTGGAACAGGGTGGGATGGTATGTGGAACAGGGTGGGATGGTATGTGGGACAGCGTTTGAAGGTAAGTGGGACAGAGTGAGATGGCATGTGAGACAGGGTGGGATGGCATGTGGAATGGAATGGAATGTGGGACAGGGTAGGGTGGAATGGCATGTGGGACAGAATGGAATGGAATGTGGGACAGGGTAGGGTGGAATGGCATGTGGGACAGAATGGGATGGCATGTTGGACATGTAGTGGGATGTCTTCTGGATTTCAGGTCCGATGACATGTGGTCATGTGGTGGAATGGCATCTGGATTTCAGGTGTATTTGCATATACTACATAAGGTGGGGTGACATATGGTGTACAGGGTGGAGTGGCATGTGAAACAAGGGGTGGGTTGTCATGTGGGACAGAGGACGGGGTGGCATGTGGGACAGTTGGGGTGGCATGTGGAACAGAGAGTGGAAGGTTTGTTATCAGTGGTGAGGGGATTTGTATTGTTTGCGCTGCTAGTTGTTTTTGTCTTTATATTGTTTATAGATTATCCTCTTTGTACAACACTTTTAGTATGTCTGGTGTTGAATGAAATAGTCATTTGGAATATGTTCTTAGGGATTAATTTAATTCATATTATTTATTTTTTATTTTTATATATTTTCTTATAATATTATTATTATTTTCTATGATTCTTTAAGTATCTTTTTTAAATCTCAGTTGTGGAAAATGATGGGAAAGTCTTTTCCAGCAAAATTATTTTGCTTTATATGTTGTTTTTCTCAAACAAGATCAAATGAAACTTTCTGTTCAATAGGTGTTGCCATCATCCTTCAGGTACAGTACCACAGTGTACTCATTAGTAAGGGAGATGAGGGAATCCCTCCCCCTCCCCTCCTTTATTACCATTGGAATTCCCCCTAAAATAAATTACAAGGGGACATTTGCTATTGCTTTAGTGCATAAAAGATAAACCTTGGCATAGATTAGTTAGTCAAACTGATGAATCCCCATCAAATTTTAAGTCCTGGTGTGAACCCTGGGGTGTTGTACTAAAATCATCATTATTATCATTATTATTTTACATCAAAGAAAAATAGATTTGGCTTTTGATACCTGAGGATCTTTTTATGGACAATAGCTCATTCAAGCCACTATATCCACATCTGTTGTTGCTTGTATAGTTCCAGTGTTTGGCAAGGTATTAAAAACTGCTAAATGATTGTACTACTAAAAAAGCTAAATCCATCCATGCCATTGAGCTTATTGAGCCGGTGTCTATCCCTGGTTTCCATGGAGCAAGCAGATGAGAGTACAATATTCCCCCTGGACGGGATGCCAGTCCATTGCAGTTTAACTCCCCAGCAGTGCTGGTATGGTACTCATTTTACAGCTGAGTGGACTAAAGCAAGTAGAGTAAAGTGTCTTGCTCAAGGACACAATGCAGCGCTCATGATGGGAATCGAACTGGGTACCTCTCAAATACGAGCATGACTCCTTAACGACTGAGCCACAGCACCTCTGTGGTTCATTTCTTCATTTATCCAGTGTATCCAGATTAACTTCAAATGATTTGACATATGTGGACAAAACTATATAAGCTGGCAAACTTTTCCACAACCTGATAAGTTGAATGGTGAAAGAGACTTTTAATATGTCTTTCTTACAGAAGGATTTGTCCAGCTTCATTTGGTTCCTTTGGTTGAAATTTGAAGGAGCCCAGTGATCACTTTCATATCATATATATTCTTCTGAATTTTAAATACCTCCATCATGTCACCCCTCAAGTCTTCTGTATTTTGAAGTAGGCTGATGAAATCCATTTCTTTGCTCTTGATAGGGGTTCACTATCCATCTACCTCAAGTCTTATCAGTCACAGGGTACCACCAGAGAACAGGGCAACAACAGTGGGTATCGTTTTTGCAGCTAGCTCATGCGGGTATGTCATCTCTGTTTTTTGTAAATTTGCAAAATATGAATTCCATTTTTTGACTTGTATGTCATCTCTATTTTATGTCAATTTACAAATACTATAAATTCTTTTTCTGACATCTGGGTATGTCATTTCTATTTTGTGTGAATTTACAAACAATTTAAATTCCACTTTCTGACAGATATGTCATCTCTATTTTGTGTGAATTTACAAACAATATAAATTCCATTTTCTGACGGATACGTGATCTCTATTTTGTGTCAATTCCATTTTCTGAGGGTGACGGGTACATCATCTCTATTTTGTGTCAATTAACGAGCAATGTGAATTCCATTTTCCGATGGGTACATGTATGTCATCTCTATTTTGTGTGAATTTACAAACAATATAAATTCCATTTCTGACAGGTATGTCATCTTTATTTTATGTGAATTTACAAACACTATATATTCCATTTTCTGACGGATATATGATCTCTATTTTGTGTTAATTTACAAACACTATAAATTCCCTTTTCAAACATCTGGGTATTTCATCTCTATTTTGTGTGAAATTACAAACAATATAAATTCCATTTTCTGACGTCATCCTTATGTCATCCCTATTTTGTGTGAATTTATATTGTAAATTCCATTTTCTGATGGGTATATCATCCATATTTTGTGTCAATTTACAAACACTATAAATTCCCTTTTTTGACGTATGGGTATGTCGTCTCTATTTTGTGTGAATGTACAAACAATGTACATTTACTAGTTTGTAACAAAACACATGTAGTACATTTTGCACACAAAAACTGATAACTGAAGTTAGAAGTGCATGTTTGCACATTACATAGTGAATATAAAGGTAGCGTCCTTCACGCGGCGGATTAGTGTGGGTTGTTGTGGAAGGTCTATTGTTAAGAACCTCATTAGTAAAGGCATTGCCTAAAAATTTGGCCTGCAATTTTAAAGCAACAAATTACCCACATCATTCCACAAGATTAACTTTGCATCATAACATTGAGGTACAAATAGTTCGATGCTCATAGTTCACTTCACCTTTCTCCAGCAGCAGAAGCAAACAAAAGCCAGCATTGATTACATTACTACTTATATTACAAAGGATTGCCATTATATTCAAATGTGTGTCACTAAAAATACCACGTAACACCAGTGGAAGTAGTTGTTATCTTAATGGAGCCTTGGAGAGGTGAAACTGTTTACAGTTTTGTGGTTTGGGAAACAAAGAAATATATAACTTTTTCTTTGACCGGCCCTGTTCCATTTGAGGGCAGGTTGAGATGTTAGTGGTGTTAAACAGAGCCATTTCTAATGCTGGTGGAGATCTCGCGGTAAGGACGCGGTATACTCACATTAAAAGGGCATCCACTTATGACAACAGGCCTTACGGTTAAACGATTAAGGACCGTAATGGTGACAGCTGTTCGTTTATGAATAAAAGCTAAGTGTCACAACCTTAGCTGCTTGTTTGGCCAATTATCGGCTAAATATAACAAATTTGGCCGTTTTAAAACATGTTTGGTCAGTAATCAGTACTGGTCAAATGAAATTAATTTAACATTGATGAAGATTAATGTGAAAATGTAAGAAATTTTGTTATGTTTACAAAATGTATTTTCTAACCATACGTTGTAGTGGAATTGACCTTTGACCTTGCCAATGTCAGTAATCGAGCCAGACATGATGACACCATGACTTGATTTTCACATAGCTTTTGTTAGAAGCATAATTTTTCAGACATCGTTCGACCTGAAACTCATTGCACCCACCACATAACTAAGTCATCACTGAGAACCAATCTGACAGTCATTCACAACTAAATTTGTTTGGCAGAAATGGCCTGACTGTTAAGGTGCCATTAAACCCAAACAAACAAACTGAATACAACTTCTACAGGAAAGTTAAAACTCTTGGATTTCTAACATGATGAATAATTACCCCAAAATGGAATAGACCTTAAATTATACTTTAAAAACATAAAATTACATATGACAAAAATAAAATCCATCAAAGCAATCAATTCTTCTTTCATTGTTATGAGTTGAGCTATAACATCATTGATGTCTAATATCTAATTTCTTCTAAAAAAATCTTAAATGGGATAACCTCACATGCCAACTCCTCCTCCGCAAACTCCTTTCTCCCACCCTCTGCAGGAAAAGTATTCTTTTCTTCTGGATACCCAGCCATGTTGGCATCCCGGGTAATGACAGGGCTGATGCAGCCGCTAAGCTTGCCCTCACCTTCCTTCCTGCCCCGTTTCCCAAAACCATTTCTGACATCAAACCGCTTATCTCTTCCCTTGTTCGGGACCGCTGGCAAACCTCATGGAAGTCCCAAATTGATAACAAACTCCATGTCATTCAGCCCACAATTCCGATCAAAGCCACCATCAACAACCTCTCTCGTAATGACAACGTTAATATTACCCGCCTTAGAATTGGGCACACTCATCTCACCCACTCCCACCTCCTTATTGGCTCCCCCCAACCCCTCTGCAACAATTCCCATTGCACCCTCACAACCCATCACGTTCTCCTTGCGTGCCCCCTGTACAACCTTCCCAGAGCTTCCCTCGCTCCCTACAACTCAATTGCTGAGTTCTTCCAGAAAAATCCTCCGTATAAAATTATCTCCTTCCTTCATCATGCCTCCCTCTACGACTATATTTAATTCTCCTCTTCCACCCCCTCTCTACTTTGTTTTTGTTTCAACCATGCACCTCCCCTCACGATCACAGCTTTCTGACCTTTTGTCCTTAAATTTCTCTCATTCTCCCCCTGTGATCTGACCTCTCAGGCACAATTTGACCTTCGTTGTTGTGGTGCCTTTAAGCCATCATCAAACAAACAAACAAATCTCCTTTTTTTGGAGATAATGATCTTTTGCCCATCAGATCTGGATGAAATGTATCTAAAATTAAAACTGAGTAATGCAAACCTTATATTAACATTTGCTAGTGTGTAACTAAACACTACTAAGTATACTGTATATACAGCTTGCACAGAAAAGAACAAATTGATGATTAATTCAGGTTTAAAAATTTGATCAGTTTTATCTGATTTTTTCACCAAAACCAACTCTGTATTGTGGAGTTAATGATATGTCTCACCCATCAGATGTGGAAGAAATTGATCTAAAATGAAAGTTGAATATTACAAAGCTTATAACTCTAATGTACAGTGAATTTTTCCACATGTCACACTTAAGCTTACTTGATAATTTACAGAACCGCTCTTGATTTGCCAAATATTTGTACTTCAGCCAGATGGTAAAAGATTTAAACTAGCATGTTTTCAGTTTTTTATTTGATTGTTTTCATTTTTTTGGAGACTTTTGGTCAATTTATTCAAAAAATTCTTGCTCTGAATATGTTTGTGCATGATTTGACTGGGTGTTAGTTGTATAGAAAAATGTGAGAGATGAGAGAACTACTGTATTTCAACAAATCATAGTACTTGATGGAGTATATTTCCCATCTGACTAACTTAGTTACGATTATATGTTACTGTTTTTATTTAAAGAAAAATGAAATTGTACTTAAAATCTTGATTTTTGATTTTTAATGGGCTCTGAATGTTTAGTCTCTGTGTTTATTTTTATACAAATGCATTCTTGAGTCAAATTTGAAGTTTGCTACCTGATGCCTTATGTTGTATGTGATACAAAATCATTTATGGATGAAGCTAAAAACATTAAAAACAAAGTTAAAAATGTGATAGAAAACAAGAAGAAACATGAAAATTTGTTGTATTGTTTTTCTCAAGATCAGAAGCATGTGAAATCGTAAGATATATTGCAGATTACAAACAACTTAAAAGGAAATTTTTTTTGGAACATCATTTTAATCTCAAATGACCACTTACGTTATTAGTATTGTTATATTTTTTTGGAATATCTTGCCCTCCATGATTTTGTGGTTGTGAAGATGAAATACTGCATGAAATAATAATTTTAATCCAAAGAGTTTCATAGTATTTGAGTTTCTTGAATTAAATAAATCTGCACCATTATGTCTGGCCTCAACAAATGACCCCTTACAGACGCTGTTAAAGTTTACAGTGTGCTTCCCTCATTACCTCCCGCAGCCAAGCATGCTGTAGCAAATGTGGAGCCGCAGACCATAACAACACCTTAAACGCCATCAGACTCAAGCCAACCTGGTCAACAAATCAACAAACAACCCACCATTTTAACCCACATGTATGACACCGAAGAGGGCATGGATTGTTCGATTACTGAACCCACTGAACATACTTCTCATCTAACTTTAAAAACCACTGCTCCCAAAGAAACAGGGATAGATTCAAAGAAAAAACTAGCCAACCCAGACACAACAGATCTTCCTCCAGATAAGCCCCCTCCCCTTCAAGGCGTACAGCAGAAACAACTACAATAATATTCACAACATTATACAATGGAACATCAGGAGCCTCAAGGCCAACTTTAAAGAAATTGACCTTTTGTCCACCACCTGCAACCCAGTTGTCTTTTGTCTACAACAAACCTTCCTGAAAACCACTGACCACTATTCCCTCAATAGCTTCTCTTGCTACCATAAACATCAAGAGGACACCGACAGCGCCTGTGGGGTTGTCTTCATTCTCGTTAGATACGATATCCCACACAGCCCCACACATGTGAACACCGACCTTTAGACCATCTGTATCTCTATTTCCTTCCACAAAAAGTAAACTCTTTGCAATATCTATCTCTCCCTAATGCCAAAGTTAAGCCAACCAGCCTTAACAACCTTATCTCTCATCTCCCCTCTCCTTTCATCCTTCTTGGTGGCTTAAATGCCCACATTTCCCCTGTGGGGCTCCAATACCACCACCCCCAGAGCCAAGCTTGTCGAAAACACTCCTTCGACAGCACAGCCTCTCCTTACTCAATACTAACTCCCTGACCTATCTTTACCCCACCGCAGGCTCCCTCACTTGTATTGACCTGTTTATTAGTTCCCCAACCTCTTCCTTGATTTAGGTGGAAGGTAGGTCACTGCTGACCTCTGTGGCAGTGACCATTACCTCTCCTGATTCACTCAAACCTTCAAACCCCCATTGACCACACTCCCAAGTGGAACCTTAAAAAGGCCAACAGGCCCCTTTTCGAAACCCTCTGTAATTCTCATCTCTCCCTCATCTTTTGAGGGTGAGGATCCCATGTTTAATTTCAGTAACATCCTTATCAACATTGCCACCTGCTCCATTCCCAAAACCTCCAAGCTCCCAAACCATCTCCCAATTTCTGGTTTGGTCTCAATAATGACTGCAAAACTGCCATCAAGAACAAGAAAGAAAAAAAAAACAGGAACTTTAAAACTGACCCGACCACCCACAACCTCAACCTCTTTAGCATCAGCCATGCCAAAGCCAGTTGCACTGTCAAAGACACTAAAACCAGCACTTACAAGAACTTCAGTCACCCCCCATCGTTCCTCAAACTCCAGCAAAGGCGTCATACGCACCCGCGATCTTGCGTACATGACCGATGACGACCTCCAAGAGGAACTAGCAAACCAACATGTAACTGAAGCCCATCGTCTTGTTCTAAAGAGAGACGGAGCCGAAACTCCCACCAACACCATATTTCTTACCTTCGCAACACCAACTCTCCCCTCCCACATCATTGCCGGCTACCTGAGAATCCAGATCGCCCCTTACATTCCTAACCCTTTACGTTTATAATTGTCAGAGGTATGGCCATGGGAAAAACTCCTGCCACAGCCAAGCGCTGTGGTAACTGCGGAGCCCTGACCATGACAACACCTCCTGCACCAACCCCACTCTGCACAAATTGTGACGGTAAACACCCAGCAAACCATCCTCCTTCTCGAAAGACTCTCCCACCTGGCTTCAGGAAAAACAAATAACAAAACTTAAAACCCTTAACCCCAACATAACCTACCCAGAGGCCAGGAAACAATTTCTCGCTTCTCTTAACTCCAAGCCTTCCTACTCAAACGTAGTCTCCTCTAACTCTAATTCCGCCCCAAACACAACTAACACAACAAAACTAACTCCCATGCCCAAACCGACCTCACCTGGCTCTTCTTACCTAGTCCTAAGCCCATCACCATTTCCAACAACCCAATCACACCCAATACCCACACCACCTCCACCACCACTTCTCTTCTCAACCTCCCTTCCTACTCTAAAGCCCCTACCGCCCCCTACACCAACACCACTAATACCTTCATACATCAAGCTAAAACCAGCCAAGCAAACAATCAACAAATCAACCAACAAACAACCAACCAAAAAACAACCAACCAACAAACAACCAATCAACAAACAACCAATCAACAAACAACCCACCACCCAAACCCACACTGAAGAGAGTATGGATTGTTCGATTGCTGAACATACTTCTCGTTAAATTTTCAAAAAACAATCGCTCCCAAAGAAACAGATCCAAAGAAAAAACAAGCCAACTCAGACCCAACAGATCTTCCTCCAGATAACACCCCGCCTCCTTATGGCATACACCACAAACAATTACAATAACACCCACAACATCATACAATGGAACATTAGGAGCCTAAAGGCCAATTCTGAAGAAATTGACCTTCTGGCCTCCACCTTCAACCCGGTCGTCTTCTGCCTACAAGAAACTTTCTTGAAAACCACCGACCATTACTCCCTCAACAACTTTGCTTGCTATCACAAACATCAAGTGGATGCTGACAGGGCCTGTGGTGGCGTCTCCATTCTCGTTACACACGATATCCCACACACTCTGTTCGTGTGCACACCGACCTTCAGGCCATCTGTATTTCTATCTCCCTCCACAAAACTTTCACTCTCTGCAATATCTATCTCCCTCCCAACATCAACATTCAACCAACCGGCCTTATCAACCTCATCTCTCAGCTTCCCACCCTCTTCATCCTTCTTGGTGACTTCAACGCTCACAACCCTCTGTGGGGCTCTAATACCACCACCCCTAGAGGCAAGTTCATCGAAAACGCTCTTCGTCAGCACAGCCTGTCCTTACTGAACACTAACTCCCCGACCTACCTTCATCCTGCCACAGGCTCTCTCACCTGTATTGACCTGTCTATCTGTTCCCCCAACCTCCCTGATTTTAGTTGGAGAGTCACTGCTGACCTCTGTGGTAGTGATCATTACCCTCTTCTTATACACTCCAATCTTCAAATCCCCACTGAGCACACCCCCAATTGGAACCTCGACAAGGCTGACTGGTCCCTTTTTGAAACCCTCTGTGACTCACACCTCTTCCTCCATCTTCTCGAGGATGAGGATCCCATGTCTAACTTCAGTAATATCCTTATCAAGATCGCCACCTGCTCAATTCCCAAAACCTCCAGGCCCCCAAATCATCCCCCCAACCCCTGGTTCTCGGATGACTGCAAAACCGCCATCAAGAACAGGAAAAGAGCCCTCAGGAACTTTAAAACTAGCCCGACCACCCATAACCTTAACTCTTTCGCAACAGCCGTGCAAGGCCAGACGCACTATCAAGGACAGTAAAACCAACACTTGGAACAACTTTATCTCTTCTCTCACCACCAACACCCCACTAAGAAGATTTGGAGAATGGTTAACAGCTTCCACGGCAGAGTAGGCAAATCTTCCATCACCCATCTCTCTTGAATGGAGACCTTTCTCATCAAAAAAGGACATCGTTGACCACCTTTCGCCTCTTTTAGCAACATCTCATCCCGACCAACTACTCCAATGCTTTGAAAATCAAAAGCTTGTGATGAAGCCCGAGAATCACTTTTCTCTGACAACTCTAAAAGCTACAACACCCTCTCACCCTTTCTGAATTAAACCAAGCCATCAATGATGCTGGCTGCACCTCCAAGGGCCCAGATAACATCCCTATCAGTTTCTGAAACACCTCCCCATCAAGGCCACCACTACCCTACTCACCATCTTCAACCACATTTGGTCCTCACACTCCTTTTCCCTATCTGGAGGACAGCTATTGTCATCCCGTCCTTAAACCAGGGAAGGATGGTACCGACCCCACCAGCTACTGACCCATCGCCCTTACTTGCTGTCTCTGTAAAATTATGGAAAAGATCATTAATCAGAGACTAAACTGGTTCCTCGAGACCAACAGAATCCTCTCCTCACCAAAGTAGTTCGAAACATACAATACCTAGACCAGTTAATTCACATTCAACACTGCTATCGGGAATCCTTTGCAAAAAGGAACACCTCATTGCCATATTTTTGATCGAGAAAGCTTTCGACACCACTTGGAAATACGGCATTACCCAAAACTTCACACCATTGGCCTCAGAGGCCACCTACCCATCTTTATTCAAAACTTCCTCTCACCCAGGCAGTTCCAAGTTAGTATTGGCCACATCCTCTCCAACCCTCCCCAAGAAGAGGGCGTCCCCAAGGCAGCATCCTCTCCCCACTTTCTTCAACCTGAGCATTAATGACATGGAATAACCTTGGCCCCAGCATCAAACATACCTCTACGTGGATGACTTCACCATCTTCTACTCCTCCCCTAGCTTTCCTATTGTTGAAAATAGGCTCCAAACCAGCCTCAATCAGCTGCAAGTCTGGAGCAACAGTAACGGTTTTAAATTCTCCAGAGACAAGACAGTTCTGCATGCACTTTTGTCATTTCAACAACCTCCACCCCAACCCGAACTTTGTGCTCAATGGGAATCGCATCCCTAAAGTTGAAAACACAACGTTCCTTGGACTAACTCTAGACCCCAAGCTCACCTACAAGCCACACATCACCAACCTGAAACTAAAATGCAATAGCTCCCTCAACATCCTCCACTGCTCTCCAACACTACTTGGGGAGCGAACCCCATGCTCTCCTCAAAATTTTCAGGCTCACCATTCGTGCCAAGCTTGACTATGGCAATATTGTTTACTGTGATGCTCACAACTCATACCTCAACCACATTAACACCATCCAAAATGAAGCCCCTCAGGCTTTGCCTAGAGCCTACAGGACCTCCCCAATCACTAGCCTTCATGTTGAAGCCAAGGAACCCCCTTTCTGTTAGATGTAAAATTTTAGTCTCTCCTATGCTTTTAGAGTCCTCACCAACACCCAGAACCCTGTTTACAACCTCATTAGGTACCCCAATTTCTCCTCCCTCTTTGATAGGACTAAAACCCTATCGCCTCCCTTCAGCTTACGTATTAAATCAGACCTCTTTCAACTTGGCATCAACCCCGCCACTCTTGGCACCTTTCCTGGCCCACTTTTTTCCTCCTTGGGCCACCCCCCCCTTCTGTCCACCTAGACCTCTCCACTTATAACAAAACTCAAACTCACCCTAACCTCTTCATCAATCTCCACAACCAAATCAAAGACCAACTCTCAAATTACACCTCCATCTATACTGATGGCTCCAAGAAAGGCAACAAGACAGCTGCTGCTGCCATCATCCAAGACATCACCCTAAGTAGCAGACTTCCCAACTATTCGTCCATCTTCTTGGCCGAGGCCAAGGCCAGCCTGCTTGCCCTCAACTATATTGAGTACCCCCCGCTCAGACATTTTGCCATCTTTTTCAGACTCCCAAGTCTGTCCTTCTTTGCTCAACCTCAAGTGGAATTTTCCCCCTCTCCCTTGCAGGAAAAGTATTCTGTACCCAGCCATGTTGGCATCCCCGGCAATGACAGAGCTGATTCAGCTGCTAAGCTTGCTCTTAACCTCCCCCAACCCTCTTCCCCAAAACCCATTCTGACATTAGACTGCTTATCGCTTCCCTTGTTCATGACCACTGGCAAACCTCATGGGACTCCCAAATTGAAAACAAAACTCCACAACATCCAGCCCACCATTCCAACCAAACCCATCATTCACAACCTCTCCCAAATAGACAACGTCCACATTATCCACCTGAGAAAAAGCTACACCCACCTCACCCACTCACACCTCTTTACTGGCTCCCCTCCCCAACCCTTCTGCAATAATTGCCATTGCCCCCTCAATGTCCACCATGTCTTCCTTGCATTCCCCTGTACTACCTCCCCAGAGCTTCCCTCACTCCTCACAAGTCTATAGCCGAGCTTTCCCGGAATAACTCCCAGATAAAATCATCTCCTTCCTTCACCATACCTCCCTCTACAACCATATTTAGTCCTCCTCCCCCATCCTCTACATACTTTTGCCTTTAACCTTTTTCTACACCCCTGTGTGTCCTCTTTCGGTTCCAACTTCCTGGCTTCTAGCCCACATCCTTGTATTAGACTACCTTTATTATCCTTTTTTCCTACCTCTGGAATGATCTAACATTTCAGGCACAATTTAAGCCTTGTTGTCGTGGTGCCGTTAAGCCTTCATCAAACAAACATCAACAATCATTATCTGCCCAACATACATGCTAAGCTACTACTGTATATCATTGATTGTATTTGAGTTTCTTGAATTGAATGAATCTGTTTTATGTTCAAAAGAGGTGTTTATACTTGATGTATGAGTTTTAAACTTTATTTATTGTTTATATGCCTATATGGAAATTATTGATGGTGTCAGGTGTGAAAACTAGTTTTTCCTTTGCTGCAAAATTTGGAAGAAAGATTGTGAATCTGTTCAATATCTGAGTCTTTACAGGATTAGTTCAAGGGTCAAGTAAATCCATCTTACCATCAACAACCTTTCTCGTATCGACAACGTTCATATTACCCGTCTTAGAATTGGTCACACCCACCTCACTCACTCCCACCTCCTTATTGGTTCCCCCCAACCCCTCTGTAACAATTGCCACTGCATCCTTACAATCCAACACGTTCTCCTTGCTTGCCCCCTGTACAACCTTCCCAGAGCTTCTCTCGCTCCCCACAACTCAATTGCTGAGTTCTTCCAAAAAATCCTCCAGATAAAATAGTCTCCTTCCTTCAGCATGCATCCCTCTACAACCATATTTAATCCTCCTCTTCCACCCCCTCTCTACTCTGTTTTTAGTTTTACCCATGCACCTCCTCTCTCGATCACAGCTTTCTGGCTTTTGTTCTTGAATTTCTCTCATTCTTCCCCTGGTCTCTTTCCTTACTACCTCTAAAATGATCTGACCTCTCAGGCACAATTTGACCTTCGTTGTCGTGGTGCCGTTAAGACCTCATCAAACAAACAAACAAATTATATGAAAGAGGACTTCAAAAGAAACAAAATGGTGAAGAAAGTGTTCAGAAATCTTATTCCGTTAAGGAGATATTAAAATTAAAATTTCTGTCCTATCTGTGTTGAAATGACTGGTGTAGTAAGTTGTGGGAAGTTGGCATCATCATCCTTACATTCCTAACAATTGTTGATGTATTGTAAAAACATTTATTTAAATTCTTTACTATTTAAATTATTTTTCCTCGAACTTTCTTCAGGTGGTAAATTATAAATACCCTTACTAGATTCAGGTTTACTACTTTTCTGACATACCACATTATTTTTAAGCCACACAATCGCAGGACAAAATATGATAGAATACATAAAGACTTTGAGGAATCTGAGGCCATGACATCACAACTAGTCTGACTTCAGTTGTTTCTACGTACACAAATGATACCAAACTTTAATCTTGGTTATTTCCTTAACGGAAGAAGATGCTTCCTGCACCATTTTGTTTCTTTTGAAGTCCTCGTTCATATAAGATGGACTTGCTTGACCACTCAACTAATCATTTAATTCTTTTAAAGATCTAAAAACAAACAGTACAGAATATGTAACTTGTATATATATAATTTGTATATGCATTAGAAATGACTGCTCAAAACCAGGAACATCTCAACCTGCCCTGGAATGGAGCAGGGCAGGTCAAAGAAAAAGTTATAAATTTCTTTGTTTCTTAAACCACAAAACTGTATACAGTTTCACCTCTTTAAGGCTCCTTCAAGATAACAACTACTCCCACTAGTGTTACATGGTATTTTAAGTGACACACATCTGAATATAAAGGCAATCCTTTGTAATATAAGTAGTAACCGTAATTGATGTTGGCATTGTTTGTCTTTGCTGCCAAGGAAAGGTGAAATGAACTATGAGCATAACTATTTATACCTCAATGTTATGATGCAAAGTTAATCTTGTGTGATGATGTGGTTAATTTGTTGCTTCAAAATTGCAGGCCAAATTTTTAAGCAGTACCTTTACTAATGTCTAACTTGTATATGTAATTTGTATATGTAATTTGTATATGTAATTTGTATATGTAATTTGTATATGTAATTTGTATATGTAATTTCCATATGTAATTTGTATATGTAATTTGTATATGTAATTTGTATATGTAATTTGTATATGTAATTTGTATATGTATGCTAAATTTGTTTTATTTCTGTTACTTTTCAGAACACTATTAACTGGAAGCGTAGGATCTTTACTATTAGAATATGTCAGCTGGCATTCTGTCTTCTATGTTTTTGGTTTATTAGGATTGGTGTGGGCAGCAGTTTTAAGACATTACTCTAGAAAACAAAAGAAACTTTTTACAGTGCAAGAATTATCGAGAAACAGAAAGAGAAACGCAGATTCTGTTTTACCATTTACATCGGTCATCTGGAGGTTGATGGGACATATAGCATTCTGGGCCATGATTTATTCACATCTATGCAATAATTTTGTTTTCTTCATGATTCTGTCGTGGTTTCCAACATATTTTACAGAAACATTCCCGGATGCCAAGGTAAGTAACTTGTTTACTATGTACTGTATATCAATATTATTTTATTTACTATGTTAATGCTTTGGATCTAGCGTTTATCCACATTGGCTCTAGCGCTCTAAGTGCGGAGCAGTGCATGGTACTGCCTCCAAGTTGGCTGAACTCAATCGCTCTGGCACTTAATGCCCCTATAGCTCTGGCACTTAATGCCCCTATCGCTCTGGCACTTAATGCCCCTATCGCTCTGGCACTTAATGCCCCTATCGCTCTGGCAGTTAATGCCCCTATCGCTCTGGCAGTTAATGCCCCTATCGCTCTGGCACTTAAAGCCCCTATCGCTCTGGCAGTTAATGACCCTATCGCTCTGGCACTTAATGCCCCTATCGCTCTGGCACTTAATGCCCCTATCGCTCTGGCACTTAATGCCCCTATTGCTCTGGCAGTTAATGCCCCTATCGCTCTGGCAGTTAATGACCCTATCGCTTCACTGGCATTTAATGACCCTATCGCTCTGGCAGTTAATGACCCTATCGCTCTGGCAGTTAATGCCCTATCGCTCTGGCAGTTAATGACCCTATCGCTCCGGCACTTAATGACCCTATCGCTCTGGCACTTAATGCGCCTATCGGTCTAGCAGTTAATGACCCTATCGCTCTGGCAGTTAATGACCCTATCGCTCTGGCAGTTAATGCTCCTATCGCTCTGGCACTTAATGACCCTATCGCTCTGGCAGTTGATGACCCTATCGCTCTGGCAGTTAATGACCCTATCGCTCTGACAGTTAATGACCCTATCGCTCTGGCACTTAATGCCCCTATCGCTCTGGCAGTTAATGACCCTATCACTCTGGCAGTTAATGCCCCTATCGCTCTGGCACTTAATGCCCCTATCGCTCTGGCACTTAAAGCCCCTATCGCTCTGGCAATTAATGACCCTATCGCTCTGGCAGTTAATGACCCTATTGCTCTGGCAGTTAATGACCCTATCGCTCTGGCAGTTAATGACCCTATGGCTCTGGCAGTTAATGACCCTATCGCTCTGGCACTTAATGACCCTATCGCTCTGGCAGTTAATGACCCTATCGCTTCACTGGCTGGTACCCCATCGCTTTCACCCTAAACAGCTTGGTCCCCTCAATGACACCAAACGAGCTCAGGCATAGCATTTGACCACTGGCAGAAAGCAGGTCCTAACACAGCAACCCTATAACAAAAGTACATAAAACTACTTTGAGGTTTACGCCACATAATTTATAAATGAATATGCATATACTAGTTGTCGTCATGGTTACGAAATAATAACAACCCATACATGACGTAAAGTCAGCGAATCTATTATAAACAAAATTGCACCATCATAAAACAAAATAGCGGCACCCATGAATACACAGTTTTTTAATAGGAAAATGGTCACAACATCAAGAATAAAACAAATTGCCTTTAACACGGGGACTGATTAGCAAGCCCCACATATACTTATATAAATGCTTCGATCAAACTCAAAATATCAACCACTATACTTCTAACATTCCCACCTTTAATAGCAAACTTGACAATTACTGAGAAATTTATAACATCCCTTCACCATAATATGCTCAATACCCACTAATCATCTTACGCTAAATCCCTGGCATAGAAAGCCCCTCGTCATCTCACGCTAAATTTCTGGCATAGAATGCCCCTTGTCATCTCATGTTAAATCTCTGGCATAGAATGCCCCTTGTCATCTTACGCTAAATCTCTGGCATAGAATGCCCCTCGTCATCTCATGCTAAATCTCTGGCATAGAATGCCCCTCGTCATCTCACGCTAAATCTCTGGCATAGAATGCCCCTCGTCTTCTCACGCTAAATCTCTGGCATAAAATGCCCCTCTTCATCTCACGCTATCTCTGGCATAGAATGCCCCACTTCATCTCACGCTATCTCTGGCATAGAATGCCCCACTTCATCTCACGCTATCTCTGGCATAGAATGCCCCTCTTCATCTCACGCTATCTCTGGCATAGAATGCCCTTCGTCATCTTACGCTAAATCTCTGGCATAGAATGCCCCACGTCATCTCACGCTATCTCTGGCATAGAATGCCCTTCGTCATCTTACGCTAAATCTCTGGCATAGAATGCCCCTCGTCATCTCACGCCAAATACCTGGCATAGAATGCCCCTCGTCATCTCACGCCAAATACCTGGCATAGAATACCCCTCGTCATCTCGCGTCACAAACCTGGCATAGAATGCCCTTCGTCATCTTACGCTAAATCTCTGGCATAGAATGCCCCTCTTCATCTCACGCTATCTCTGGCATAGAATGCCCTTCGTCATCTTACGCTAAATCTCTGGCATAGAATGCCCCTCGTCATCTCACGCCAAATACCTGGCATAGAATGCCCCTCGTCATCTCACGCCAAATACCTGGCATAGAATACCCCTCGTCATCTCGCGTCACAAACCTGGCATAGAATGCCCCACGTCATCTCACGCCACATACCCGGCATAGAATGCCCATCGTCATTTCACGCCAAATTTTTAGTTTAGTAGGACCGAGTCTGTTTGTTTTACGTGTGATGTGATTGAGCTGTTTAAAGATCAGACCATGAAATGCCTGTATGCGATGAAGTCCTCTATTGTGTGGTGAACAGAACTTAGAGAGAACATGTGTGGTAAAGTGTTAGCATATAAAGATGTATTTACCACATTCATATTATTTTTGTCACAATTTTTTGTGGAAAGATTATTATTAAGACTTTATTGAGAACCTATGGGAAATTTTATCAATAATTCTAACTCTTCATTTTCAAAAGGTGATCAAACCTGGGTTTCTTTGAGTACGTGATCCTGAAACAAGTCAAAATTTAGATTGAATTAATTCTATTGGAACGGAGTGATATTGTTACTATTTTTCCCCCTGCAGGGCTGGATATTTAATGTAGTTCCATCACTCTTAGCCTTCCCAGCGTCAGTTTCTTCTGGTTGGTTCGCTGATAAACTTATAGCGAGGAAACACAGTGTAGGATTCTCTAGAAAGTGTGCTCATGTAAGTTTGGTTCATTTCATTTTACTTTCGAATTACAATGTACTCATTTTATTTTCTGGAGTTTCTTGCAAAATTTCTCTCTTGCTTGTGATGCCCAAATTAGCATGTGCTGTCACTATTTACTGTGTACGTTTTGAATGTTTGATGCATGTAATTAAAGTTGATGAAATTAGCGTTTACCAAATATGGGTAAATTAAATCAATTATTAGGTGCATATTCAGAAAAAGTATGTTTGTATTCTATAGGTTACAGATTGTGCTCCATTCACTGTTCAAAGAGCAAGATTTGAATTTGATAATCAAATATTAGACATTTGAGATTCACCTCCTGAAAATATTTCATGAGTTTTTAAATGGATGACCCAGTTCTCAAGACTGAGGTCAAATGAGGAGCATGGGAAGATATTTAACGGTGGAGGGGTTATGCGAAGCTCTTATATATGTTTGCAGCGCAGGCATTATTAGGAAAAGGAACACACATATTTTGTGTTACCATTTACATCAGTTATCTGGAAGCTGATGGGACATATATATTAAAAAACAATTTGATGATAGTGGCCATTTTATAGTCAAGAGCCTGAAGGAGGTTTATCTAATGAATTCATGTAATGAGTTTAATGAGCCCATTTCACAAGACTATTGGTCAATTGATTTTATTTTATTTTTTTCCTCATCAAATTTTTGATTTTTTTTTCTTATCAATGAATTTAGGAAGTTGGAAGGGGAAGGCATTTGAATAATTGGAAATACTCTTCTGAGAAAGAAAAGATTAAAATGGTTGTTTACTTAGTCGTAGTAATTGTATTGTAAGTTTCCAGTATGTTTTGTTTCCACTAGGTTACAGTGTATGTAATGGGATGAATACATTTCAGGTACTAGCTGTGTGAAGGAAATATGTCCTAGATATTCCGATTTTATTCTTACCTTCGTTTGACTCAGATTGTCTCTGTGGCGCTTATCCTCAACAAACCAGTGGACCAAGTGAACCCTAAAACAGATTTAAATGCCCGAAGAACATAATGTCAGAAACCAAAAGGCATATTTAAACCTTGCCAACTGACCTGGTTTGTACATGGTCATGTGCCTCATAAAAGACATGGGTTGACATGCCCAGCATGTCCTAGGTTTGACAGGGAGACACCCTTCGTTTAGTCCATGCCTGTCCATCCCTAATCATGGGCTGTGACGAGCGTGAAAAGGTTTAAATTTCGAGTGTGAACAGGGTGGCATCAAGCATGAAATCTTTTCAAAGTCAACCATGGCCAGGGTTGTTCTGGACCTGAAAAACACTAAAAAGCACCCATCGATTTTTGTAAGAGAAATCTTTTGGTTAATGTAGGGACTTTCTTTGTCTTTGTTTTAAGCCTTTGTTTTCATTATCATTTTTCTCCCTTTTTCTAAGAAGTGATAATACTAGTTAAACTCTTTTGAGTTTTTTAAAGCATTTCCTTTCACAACTTTTCTCTATTTATATTTGATTTTGTGGTATTTGTTTCCTTGTATTGATTGTATGTCAAGTATTGTATTTCTGTTTTTTGTACTTTTGTGAACTAAAGATATAAAACAAATCAAATTTACGGCCAAGGGTTATGCCTACTTCTTACATATGTTGCTACATTTTGACCACATTTCAGTCATGTTCGTATCTCATTTTATTTTCAACAGACTGTCAGCTGTATATGCCTATCTGTGTCGCTCTTTCTTATCAGTATGTTTAGCACTTTTAATATCTGTCTGGCCCTGGCAGGCCTCGCCTTGTTTGGACAGTCATTCAGTAATGGAGGGGTGCCAGTGAATCCTAATGATATTGCTCCCAAGCATGCTGGAATGGTATTCGGTGAGTAACAAAACATTACAAAATGTGAAATGTATCTTTGTGTAAGGGAAATTACATAGGAAGTAAAAAGTTTGTATTCCTTAAAAAAATATTAACCATTGACAATCCCTCGTTTGTTTTGATATAGATTATATGAATTAGTGCTGTCATGACATGTCGATTATCGCGGTATGATTGTGATATCTCTTTTCCCAGGACTTGAAATATGCCTCTCATGACATATCGCGATATCAAATACTAATACTCAACTAAGAAATTTTCTTTCTTTCCTGTGTTGAAATTCCACATTTCATATTCTGAAGAAAGTGCAAAATGAATTAAGGAATTTGAAAATGGTGCAGGTTCGCTAAACTCCATAACCGTCCTTCTTGATAGGATTAGTTTAGTGATCAAGCATGTTTATCTGATATGAAAGAGGACGGACTTTAAAAGAAACAAAATAGTGAAAAAAGCATAACAAAAAGTGTATTTATGTAGAAATGACTGAAATCAGACTAATTGTGTAGTCACAGCCTCAGATCCCTAAAAGTTTTTTTGTATTCTATCATATTTTTTCCTGCGATTGTGTGACTTAAAAACCATAAGATATGTCAAAAAAGTAATATAACTGAATCTAGGAAGGGTATTTATAATATACCACCTGAAGAAAGTTGAAGGGAAAATCATTTAAATAGTGAAATTCTGAAATAAACTTTCTTTAAAATACATAAAGACTTTGAAGAATCTAAGGCTGTGACATCACAACTAGTCTCAGTCGTTTCTACAGAAATGATACCAAATTTTTTTGAACGCTTTCTGCACCATTTTGTTTCTTTTGAAGTCCTCTTTCATATAAGAAGGACATGCTTGACCACTGAACTAATCCTTAAAAGGTTTTTATAAGAATTGGATGATCTACAAAATTGATAGGAACTGTCAATTTTTGAGAGTATTTAGAAACTGTGCATGCTCCGTATAATTTAGCTCCCTAGCCTGTTACTTTTTTTATTTTTTATTTATACCTTGAAATGGCTGCTCACAGTGCTTGTGAGACTACAATTATTATCTTTAATGTTAGCATGATTAAAGACGTTTATTCCCCTTAAACATGAGATAATTAGATACAAGGGCAGAAAAGCTGAAATGGTCACAATAAGTTATGCATGATTGTGTAGTTCTATATTAGATATTGAAATCAAATTGTTTTCGTTGACTGAGAAGGAAGTTCATACTGAGATTTTGATATTTTCAGTCAGCATGATAATAGGGTGATGATATTTAATTACTCATCAATTAATTTCTTGCCCAATAAAGTGTGGTAAATAACATTCCACACATCAGCATAAGATGTATTTAGAGAGTGGAATATTTACTCCTGTTCAATTTCTCTCTTAACCAGGCATCATGAACACTGCGGGCGCCATCAATAGTTTTATTGGGACATACATTGCTGGAGTGATTCTACACCGCACAGGAAGCTGGAGGATGGTCTTTAATGTAGGGGGTGGAGTCACGCTCACTAGTTGGTTGATCTTTTTAATATTTGGTCAAGGTCATGCAATTGTATGAATTGTTCATGAATGATGAAATATGATTTATTCTTAAATATTGAAATGTGAATTATTCATGATTATTGAAATCTGAGTTATTTTCATGAATATTGAAATCTGAATTATTCATAAATTTTGAAATCTAAATTATTCACGAATATTGAAAGCTTAAATTATTTCATGAATATTGAAATCTGAATTATTCATGAATATTGAAATATGAGTTGTTCATGAATATTGAAATATGAATTGATAATATTGAAAGCTGAATTGTTCATGAATATTGTAATATGACTTATTCATGATACTGACATATGATTCATTCTTAAATATTGAAATGTGAATTATTCATGATATATGAAATTTGAATTATTCATGAATATTGAAATCTAAATTATTCATGAATATTGAAAGCTGAATTGTTCATGAATATTGAAATCTGAATTATTTAATGAATATTGAAATCTGAATTAATCATGAATATTTAAATACGAAAAACTATTTGACATTGAAACAAAAGGGAGATTGCCATAAAAGTAAGATGGATATTAACAATTAATTCCTGGTAAGCGCACTTTGAATACTCTTTACTGAATACTTCCTGAAAGTGATTTAGTTAGGAAAAAGTTCATCTTCTATTTAAGCTAAACTTCACTCAAATATAGGTGAATGTGTTTGCTTTACACAACTTTTTGGAATTTGTTTTGGTGAAGTTGAACACTTAAGGGGAAAAGCAGTCATATATATTATGCGCTCTTTAACAAAGTTGATCAATCTTCTGGATATAGCATGCTTACTGTCCAACCCTCCAAACATCAATTGTTCAGTTACTGGAAACAATGGATTTTTGGCCTTGAAAAGAATTTCAACTAATTTTGTGTCTTGCTTGAGAGGAAATTTATAGCACAGAAACTCTTGTTGCAAAAGAACTTCAAACAATGCATTCCTGACATGAATATCAATTAATATACTTGTCTGGCATGAAAGGAAAATTACACAATAAAGCCTCTACTTCAATAGAACATTAAATTAAAGTGTCCTTGCATGCCAAGAAATTTAAACAATACGTGCTGACTCAAAAAGAGATGAAACAAAATATTTATGATGACCTCTAAATGAATTTACATTGACTTCTCAGTCTGGTTTGGTAGACAGATAGCCGTATTTGATATTTAAAGAAAAAATAAAAATTTGATTATATTTAAATGGGATTCAGGAGATGAATGGTAGGGAGGTTCTGTTTATATTAAGTTATCAAAAGGAAGGTGGTGGAAGGCTTGGGTTTACGAAAGGAGAGATGCTGAATGAGAGGATGATGAGGATGGGGGAGGGGTAGGGATATTGGTTTAGGGTTGTTTGGTGGGGAAATAGGTAGGGATGTGAGTAAGAGGAAAGAATGTTGGGTAGAAGATGGTGGGGCATGATGAGTAGGAAAGCAGGTATTTGTGATGGATGGAAGATCAAGTGAATGCAACAGCTAGAATGAAGTTAGTGAGTGCCACAATGCCATCTTTCTGATAGAAAGATGGCACTGTGATCATTTGAAGCTGCCTTCTTAGGTGATTCTGAAGAATTAACTAAACTTATCTTATTATCAGTAGCGGCGCCAGGATTTTGGTCATGGGGGAGGGGTTAAGAGAGGGGCAATTTTGTTTCATGGGGGAGGCAAAAGCCTATAAATAGGACAAAATATGTCACTTTACCAAATTTTCTGGGGGCAAGTGGGGCAAAGCAATCTTGTGGGGCGCAGCGCCCATGGTAGCTCCAGCCACTGCTTATTATCAGATCCATAATTCTCCTTTACAAAGTGGGGAGAGGGGATGTGGGGCCATACTTTTCCTTCACAAAGTAGGGGTGCAGTGTTTTTCAAAACTTTTTATTTTTTTATTTTTTATTCTGCCAGAAAGTCCTCTCTTTCCTAGGAACAATGACCCTTCTTATCATTACTAGCAAACCTTGACTGAAATCAACTTTGTACATCATTTTTAATTTATGTTATATGAATGAAAACAATACATCATACTGTATACTACCTGTGGTGCAATTGATTTCAAAATTTAATTGATTCTCAAAGCACAATTCTTTTATTAAAAGGAATATTCCTATGAATTTTCATTAATATGATCAAGAACTTTTAAAGAAACAAATTGGGGAGAAAAAAAGCATGTTAATATTTTATTCTGTTTTACCTTCATTTTTTAGGACACTATCTCCAACAGCAAAATTCCGTCGTTGTGGAAAAATGCCATAACAATTTCTGTCCCCAAAATTAAGATACCTCAAAGTGTAAATGATTATAGACCAATTGATTTCGCTAGTATCGCTTTTAATAGCCTACAGAAAATATTACTGCCCCGTTTGATGGAAAGTGTAGAGCAACTTGGAGATGTGTATCAATTTGCTTACAAGAAGGGTGTTTCATGTGTAGATCCTGTACTAGGTTAATTAATGATAAAGTGACTCATTGGAATTGTAAAGAAACGACCATGTCAAAGGTTCTTTTTCTCGATTTATCAAGTGCTTCCAATACGGTCTTGCCAAACTACCTACTTAAAGATTTGACAATATATATAAAAGACCCGTGGTTCATTCATTGGTTGGCACAGTTTCTTCAAGGGTGGACAAGACAAATTAAACTGGAAAAAGGTTTGTCAGAACAATCTGAAATAAATGTAAGTGTACCACATGGAGGCCCTTTATCTGCTGCACTTTTTACCATCTATACCGACGAAATAAGATCAAACAAAAATAGTTGTGTGATAAAGTATCCCGATGATACTGCTATTTCATGTAAAATTGCTAAAAATTCTGTAAATGAGGATCAAGTAGAGTACCAGTCATTTGTTGATGAGTCTGTGTCAAAATGTGATAAAAAGAACTTGTTGCTGAACCCAAAGAAATCAAAGAAAATGTGCTTTGTAAACAAAAACGTCAAACATACAGGGCCTTTGAAATCAAAATTAGACAACATATTTTATTCAAGATTCAGAGGTTGCAAAATGCGTAAAAACTGATTATCTTGGTGTGTGTATTGATGATAAACTGACTTTTTCCCATCATGTGTCCAAAATTTTAAGTTAAAGTTTACTATATTGTTTCGAGTTTATCATACATTTTATCTTTTTGTAATCTTAATGCTAGAGTTAATCTTTATAAATCAGTTATTTTATTACAGGTTCTTTCTGCTGTACCTGTTTGGTATCATTTAATCTTACAGAAAGACAAAGACAGAATCAGGAAATTTTTAAAGTATCTTCAAAGATTCTTAACCTACATTATCCCATGCTTATTGAAATTTTAAATGACAGGGCGAAATTGGAATTCATTGCAATGGCGACAAAAATCAAGAGAGAACAAAACCATCCTTTACACAATACATTACAAAGTCATGTAGTACCTTTAAACGGAAACCTTCGAAACCCTAACATATTGCCAAAATACAGAATAAACGTCTTCAAAAATTCATTCATTTACCGTGCGGCAATTTACTTACAGACAGGAGAGTTCGAATTACTGTCTTAAACCTTTTATCTTTAATTTTTCTCCTTATTTATTGATTCATATTCTATTATTTTCTGCTATGTGTTTTAATATGTATATGCATGTACTTTTTCCTTTTTACAAATGTTTTAAATTTGTACTGGAATGTATAATAATAATGATAGTTATTGCATTTCAAAGGTTTTACCAATGTGTTGAAAAGTGACCTATGCCATTTACAATGTGATGTCATAAAAAAACATCTTCTGCTTTTCCCCCTTATCTCCCTTACAAACCTTCCATCACCTCACTATCCTAACTCTTACACCATAATTTATTAACACTCTCATGGCACATTTGACTCTGACTGTCGCGGTGCCGTTAAACATCAACAAACCAAACCATAATTACCGATTCAAGATATTTGTTTAAGTATTTAATAAAAAAAAATATATATATATATTTTGTTTTTACTTAGTGTGTAATTTACATGAGCAGATGGAAAAAGTGTGATCATGTAAAGTACATGTAATACCTCACCTCAATAACCAAAATAGCATTTCTAATAATTTAGAAAGAGGCAATTAATTCTTAAAGTTTTAAAAACATGGTCTTCAATATATAATTATAACATTACACTGTACACTGCATTGGTCCCTTACCAACTCACAGGTGATATTTTTGAAATTAAGCCTTACTATTTCACGCGGCGATATTATTACGGTTTCAGGTGCCCTGTATTTGACTCCGCCTCCAAGGGGCATTTAAAAAAAAAGTGCTGGTAGAGTAAGGGTTAATTGACCCAGACAAGTGCGCCAACTCGAAAATATATGCAGCATGGACCCGATGGGCAGCTCACCAGGTCACTGAAGCGGAACGAGCCCCATTTTGCTGCTTAGAAGACAAGAGGACCCTTCAATAATTATCCTGTGATTAACCCTCACTCTACCACGTGGCGATATTATTGCCGTTTTGGGTGCCCCATCTTTGACTCTGCCTCCCAGACGCATTTTCAAAAAATATGCTGGTAGAGTAAGGGTTAAATAACTCATAAATGGACTAAGATATCAACATGGTTTTTTTCATCTATTATATATATGTAAAATTCACAGAATATTACTTGAATAGGAAGGGTGAAGATCTCTGTACATACCAGACCTCTGTTTATTCATAATTCATGCTCCATATTTAGACTCGAAGATGGGTTTTTTTTTTTTTTTTCTTCTTCAAATCGCTTGTATTTTTTGTGCTCTTAGAATATCTGAAGGTGTTTTGGAAATTATAATACTTCTCAAAAGCAAGCTACTTTAATTTGATAAATGATATATAGATATCTCATTCATATTGTGATGTAATTCTAGACACTCCCGTCCATTAGGTTGCAAAGTATTGTTTTGTACAATGCTGGCATACAGGTTTTATCTTAATTAATATGCATGGCATACAGGCTGTATTATTTAGCAGTATAAATTATTTAAAAAATGTTCACTGACATGAATTTGAGTGACATTGTTTCCTGATTGTTATTGGTATGCAAGCATGATCATCAAATTACTATGTTTTACAATCTCACAAAGTAGCTATTTCAGTTGATCCTATTGTTTTTATAAAGCTCATTTTTTTTTCTCACTTCAAATATCTCCTAGGAAAATCCAAACTAAAATCCATGCAATAAATCAGGGCCATAGGAGCCTATGGGGCCAGAGGGGCCACGCCCCCCCCCCCTTAATAATTAGCAAAATTCATCAGTATATCATATACATATATATATATTTATGTATATATATATGTATATATATATATTATGTATCTATGTATGTATGTATTTGTCATCACAAAAGCCAGCCTATATAACCCTTCAACTAAAAAATGCAATTTATGCATAGCAGAAAAGTACTATATCCCTCTAAAGCCAGTACTATGCACTTTGAACAAAAGGTCTGAATTAATGTCAAAATCAAAACGTAGGCACCAGAACTCGTACCTCTTAAGTGCAGTAACTTAAGGACACACACATTCCGTAATTTAATTTGTTTTATTATGTAGATTTGGAATGTTCTGGTTGTTTAGTCACTAATTAGGCACTGACGAGTGCACAAGCAAGTGTACGAAACAGCCTGTATGCCATAGAATGGATAAATACATCCTGGATTGTAATACTATATATATATATATTATATGTATATATATATTACATGTATATATATATTACATATATATATATATATATATATATATATATATATATATATATATATATATATATATATATATATATATATATATATATATATATATATATATATATATATATATATATATATATACATACATACATACATACATACTAACATACATACATACATACATACATATATATATTATATATGTATGTATGTATCTATATGATTTATATATATCTATATGATTTATATATATTTTAATTTTTCACTCCCTTTAATAACTTCATCCCATACTTAATAACCCTTTTTTTGCCTTTAGCTATGTATAATATTTAGTCGCCCTTTATTTTACTTAAAAATACTTTCAATGCCGCATTGCAGTAAACGTTTTAGTTTTGATTTTGTTTCTGTGGATCTTTAGTCTTTACCTATTCCTGGTACATATGGCTATTCCAGTTAAGGTACCGTTAAACACAACCAACCTTGAACTTTAAACTTTGGTGTCTTGTTTTGGGTCTATCGACATGTAGCAATATCTATATTGGTTGAAAGAGTATGAAAATCTAAGCAGATCTGGGGTTTTATAGGTTTTTTTTTAATTATGGTGTATCAAAATTTGGTAAGTTTTTAACTCAAGCAAAATATGTGATGTATGACCGTACGAAGAGTACAATTTTTATTTTTGTTATGTCCTTAAATTTCTATCAAGTCTTAGTTACTGAAAATGATGGGAATTGCTATTCCTGATAGAATTTGATTGAGGACAATTTATAGACTCAAAATCTTTGGCTTAAAATTTGCTGCACCACTTCAAAGAATTATGATAGACATTTAAAAAAGAAAAGATTTGCACAAAAAACATAAAATACCAAGGTCTCCCGGTAATACATCATAAAATTTGCATAAAAACTGCAAATTGTTGCCTAAGATTTAAAATCGCTGTAAAATGATCAACATTTGACTGATTTTGATGAAAGTTTGCTAGTGTAATGATTTTAAATCGATTTGAAAGCTATTATTGTTGCCTCTTAAAGTCGGTATAGAGGGATTTCATCATGTGACTTTAACTCAACTGACTCCATTTTGCAGGGCAGCGGCGTTGGGTACATTTCACGCG
Organism: Chiridota heheva; assembly: GCA_020152595.1. NCBI lineage: Eukaryota > Metazoa > Echinodermata > Holothuroidea > Apodida > Chiridotidae > Chiridota > Chiridota heheva. The sequence goes on from JAIGNY010002318.1 coordinate 234,615, forward strand.
TCTTCACACAGCTCAGTCACATTACACGTACAACAAACATACTACATGCTAACCTACCAGTATCAGTTCAGCAAATGTTACTAATTGCAATTTTTTATTCGCTTTCGATTTTACTTAATATTTTCTTTTAAGTTTTTATATACTCACCGCGTATTCAAAGAGTAAGTTTAACGTTAATGACAGCTGATTGTTCATTATACTCAAACAAAGTCCACATGCGTGATATAAAGTGCTTACTGCAGAGTCTAGTGTGAACCAAAGCAGTTGCGTCGTACAGCAGAAACCCACTTCGAACATCGATCAGGATCAGATGGGAATTGAGAAAGTCTTTTTATTTCCCCGCACACATCTATTAGTGCAATTAATGGCACAGCAAGGTTCTGGCATAATTATTTTACACAAAAAAAAAATCTTATATAACAACATGCAAATGTATAATTAAGTGTACAGTAGACAAAAATGTTTTTCCTACAAAATGGCGATGTGAACAAAGTCGTGTGACCTCATGACGTCAGCTGAAACACCCTTATACCTTTAATGTTTATTGAGTATTTCTTTTCACCATTTATTCACTTTGCTCTTTGCTATGCTTAAAAGATCTTTTTAGACCGATTTTAGCCAAACATAATTACTTCAGTACTATGACCAGTCAACTGCTGGGAGAAATTTTCCTTTATTTCCCAATCAATCAGGTGCAGTTTTGGGGAAAAATGTTAGTAGCAATACATGTGCATAAAACCTTCATATATAACGTGCGTATGATATATGCGCTTGAAAACATTTTTTTCTCATACGCTTGGTCCCATACTGTGCATGAATTGTGCAGACGGCCAATATTTTCCCAGGATTTGATTGGTCGATAAGATTCCACCAGTATACGATTGATCCATTGTGGACATGTGAATCTCGGCCATGTGACATTAATTAGATTAGTTTTCCAGAAATTGCCAATTCAGATTTGAAAAGTTCTATAACGTATAAGATGCACATGCTTTACCAGGAATTATCACTAAAAACTATATTTTTTAAAATACACAAATTCAATTGAGCACCTGAATTTTTTTTTCATATTCATTATCTGCTGCAAAGTTTGATGCTGGGAATTTTTCAATTTCAACAAGCTATATTTTTGTATTTTGATTTCATAATTTTTGGCATCTTTCAAAGAAAGTGTTATATTTTTACTTTGGATTTCTCATAAGAGTAGTTTTATTTGTTCCTATATCTTGTGTACTTATAATCTAGAAAAAATTAATTTATATTTATTATGGTATGCTAAAGGTCACAATGAATTGAAATAGATTTTTTCAGTACAACAGTGTATCAATTTAAGTCATTATTTTTTCAGGATCAGCTTTTAAAAGGTCTTGTCATTACTATTTTATTTATTATATGATGATTATGGAACAAAATAAATTTGTTTACAAACAGATCTTACAGGGGTTTTGTAATGCAAGACTGGTGCAACAATAACGCTTTTAAGTTCTCCAAAGACAGGACAGTCTGCATGCACTTCTGTCATTTCAACAACCTCCACCCCTACCGGAACCTTGTGCTCAATGGCAATCACATCCCTAAGTTCCTGGGTTTAACCCTAGACCCCAAGCTCTCCTACAAGCAACACATCACAAACCTGAAACAGAAATGCAACAGCTCCCTCAACATTCTCTGCCTCCTCTCCAACACCACTTGGCATGTGAACCTCCAGACTCTGTGGCGTTCACAACTCTTACCTCAACCACATCCAAAATAAAGCCCTCAGACTTTGCCTGGGTGCCTTTAGGACCTCTCCCATCACCAGCGTTTATGTTTAAGCTAAAATACTCCCTTTTGCTAAGGTGTAGAAAGCTTAGCCTTCCCTATTGTTTTAGAGCCCTCACCAACACCCAAAACCCTGTATACAACCTCACTAGGTACCCCAATTTCTCCACCCTCTTTGATTGGACCAAAACCCTATTCCCTACCTTCAGCTTACACATCAAACCTGTACTTCATCATCTCGGCATCAACCCTCCCACTCTTGGCACCTTCGCCTGGCCCACTTTTCCTCCCTGGGCCACCCCCTTTCTTTCATCCACCTGGGCCTCTCCACTCATCACAAAACCCTATCCCACCCCAAGCAAGCTCTTCATCAAGCTCCACAATCAAATCAAAGACTCAACTCTCAAACTACACCTCCATCTATTATGATGGCTCCAAGGAAGGTGACAAGACTGCTGCTGCTGCCATTATCCAAGACATCACCTTCAGTAGCAGGCTTTCCAACTACTCTTCCATCTTCTCTACTATATTGAGTACTCTTTGCTCAGCCACTTTGCCATCTTCTCAGACTCCGAGTCTGTTCTTATTTCTTTATTCAATCTTAAGAGGGATAACCCCATGTTCCACATCCTCCCCCCCCCCCTCTCCCTTTCTGCAGGAAAAGTATTCTTTTCTTCTGGATACCCAGCCATGTTGGCATCCTGGTAATAACAGAGCTCATTCAGCTGCTAAGCTTGCCCTCTACCTCCCCCTACCCCCTTTCCCAAAGCCCTTCTGGCATCAACCGCTTATCGCTTCCCTTGTTCGTGACTGCTGGCAAACCTAATGGGACTCCCAAATTGATAACAAACTCCATGACATCCAGCCCACCATTCCAACCTGAAACCCACCAACCACAATCTCTCCCGAAGCGACAACACTCACTCCCACCTTACTGGCTTCCGAGTCCCTCACCTCTCTGCAACAATTGCCATTTCCCCCTCACAGTCCACCACATCCTCCCTGCCTGCCCCCTGTACAACCTTCTCCCTGTACAACCTTCTCCCTGTACAACCTTCACCCTGTACAACTTTCACCCTGTACAACTTTCCCCTTGTACATCCTTCCCCTTGTACAACCTTCCCCTGTACAACCTTCCCCCTGTACAACCTTCCCCTGTACAACCTGCCCCTGTACAACCTGCCCCTGTACAACCTGCCCCTGTACAACCTGCCCCTGTACAACCTGCCCCTGCCTGCCCGCTGTACAAGCTGCCCCTGTACAACCTGCTCCTGCACAACCTTCTCCCTGTACAACCTTACCCCTGTACAACCTGCCCTCTGTACAACCTTCCCCTGTACAACCTGCCCCTGTACAACCTGCCCATGTACAACCTTCCCCTGTACAACCTTCCCCTTCCCCTGTACAACCTGCCCCTGTATAACCTTCTCCCTGTACAACCTTACACCTGTACAACCTGCCCTCTGTACAACCTGCCCCCTGTACAACTTGCCCCTGTACAACCTGCCCCCTGTACAACCTGCCCCTGTACAACCTGCTCCCTGCACAGCCTTCTCCCTGTACAACCTTACCCCTGTACAACCTGCCCCCTGTACAACCTTCCCCTGTACAACCTGCTCCCTGCACAACCTTCTCCCTGTACAACTTTACCCCTGTACAACCTGCCCTCTGTACAACCTGCCCTCTGTACAACCTTCCCCCTGTACAACCTGCCCCTGTACAACCTGCTCCCTGCACAGCCTTCTCCTGCACAACCTTCCCCCTGTTCAACCTTCCCCTGTACAACCTGCCCCTGTACAACCTGCCCCTGTACAACCTGCTCCCTGCACAGCCTTCTCCCTGCACAACCTTCCCCCTGTTCAACCTTCCCCTGTACAACCTGCCCCTGTACAACCTGTCCCCTGTACAACCTTCCCCTGTACAACCTGCTCCCTGCACAACCTGCTCCCTGCACAACCTGCTCCCGGACAACAACCTGCCCCTGTACAAGCCCCCTGCCCCTGTACAACCTGCCCCCCCTGTACAACCTGCCCCCTGTACATCAACCTGCCCCTGTACAACAACCTTCCCCTGTACAACAACCTTCCCCTGTACAACAACCTGTCCCCTGTACAACAACCCGCCCCCTGTACAACAACCCGCCCCCCGTACAACAACCCGCCCCCCGTACAACAACAACCCGCCCCCCTGTACAATAACCTGCCCCTTACAACAACCTGCCCCCTGTACAACAACCTGCCCCTGTACAACAACCTGCCCCTGTACAACAACCTGCCCCTGTACAACAACCTGCCCCCTGTACAACAACCTGCCCCTGTACAACAACCTGCCCCTGTACAACAACCTGCCCCTGTACAACAACCTGCCCCCTGTACAACAACCTGCCCCTGTACAACAACCTGCCCCCTGTACAACAACCTGCCCCCCTGTACAACAACCTGCCCCCTGTACAACAACCTGCCCCCTGTACAACAACCTTCCTCGAGCTTCCCTCACAACTCCATAGCCGAGCTCTTCCAGAAAACCCTCCGGATAAAGTCATCTCCTTCATCGTGCTTCCCTCTACAACCATATTTAGTCCTCTCTCATCCCCCTCTACCTACTTTTACCCTTTGTTTTTCACCCCTACACTTCCTCACTCGATTCCAGCTTCCTGGCTATTAGTCCCCGTACATCTGAAAGACTCCACCAATTTCATTTCCTCATACCTCTGGAATGATCTAACCTTTGAGACACAATTTGACCCTCGTTGTCGTGGTGCTGTTACGCCCTGATCAAACAAACAAACAATACCTTTTCATCTATTGTGGTACATTGAAGAAATGCTCTTTTCCCACAGACAATAGCATACACTGTATGTTTATAAACTACCATATAGAAAATCTTGTTGGTTTCGAAGGTTTCCCATTTGTTTGGGACCATCCTAAGAAGCCGACGACGACGAGTGAACACACAATTACAATGACGGGGTCGTCGCCTGCGTATTCGGTTATGATAGTAACAATGCTATCACGAAACGCTTAATACGACCCGGACGAGAACACGGGTACGACGTACAGACAGACATAATATCGACAACCAAGTCAATGTCCACGGCCTTTGATAACCAGTTGTGGTGCACTGGCGTGTCTACCCAACCCAGGCTTGGACCCAGTGCCTCGTGGTCTGTAGACAGGTATGGTAACCGCTACACCACAGTTAGTAGACAGACATCCTAAGAAGCCTTGACTTGCTTGAATTTGATAAGGGCTAACACAGATTTAAGAAGCCTGCAAAACCCATTATTGTTATTTTGCATTATTTCTCAAGGGCGGTGCTAGTGCCCCAACAGTTGCCGTAGGCCCCTTATGTGGGCTCTGAAAGAGTGCAGTAGGGGGTGGGGAGGTTGACCCCCGGAGGGCCTCTACGGCGGTATTTGCAACTTTCTATTAGACACGATTTTAAGTTACATGTACCTATTTTTCACTCGGGATTTCCTGACGAATTTTACCACGGGGGTCCAGGCCTCCGCGACGGAGGGTCAAGTTCCACATCACCGACCCCACCCTGGTGCTGCCACTAGACCACTTATCTCCTCCCCCTCCATAACACTCAAATATATATATATATATCATATAAATATTTAGGGGCAGGTGGGTATGTTCGAATATGCCTCCTAAGGGTATTCAAAATAAATATTCCGTATTGTACTACTTGGACATTAGGTACTACTTAGACATTAGGCCGTAAATCTTGAGAAAAACTCACCTGTGTTCTAAGTTTGGAAATTCGTCAGCTAAAATTTCCTGATTTAAGAGAAGATATCGCCAAAAAACGTTGATCCAAAACATAGCAGGTTTTTGCCCTGTATATTATGTATGGTTTCTGCAGCTACAGTCTGTGCACGTGGTCTGAGCACGTGGTCTGTGCACGTGGTCTGAGCACGTGGTCTGCGTGGTCTGAGCGCGTGGTCTGAGCTTTGCGTGGTCTGAGCTGCGTGGTCTGAGCGCGTGGTCTGAGCTGCGTGGTCTGAGCGCGTGGTCTGAGCACGCGTGGTCTGAGCGTGGTCTGGCGGCGTGGTCTGGCGCGTGGTCTGAGCGCGTGGTCGTGGTCTGAGCACGTGGTCTGAGCACGTGGTCTGAGCACGTGGTCTGAGCACGTGGTCTGAGCACGTGGTCTGAGCACGTGGTCTGAGCACGTGGTCTGAGCACGTGGTCTGAGCTGCGTGGTCTGAGCTGCGTGGTCTGCGCGTGGTCTGGGTGCGTGGTCTGAGCGTGGTCGTGGTCTGAGCGCGTGGTCTGAGCGCGTGGTCTGAGCCGCGTGGTCTGAGCCGCGTGGTCTGAGCGCGTGGTCTGAGCGCGTGGTCTGAGCCGCGTGGTCTGAGCGCGTGGTCTGAGCGCGTGGTCTGAGCGTGGTCTGCGTGGTCTGAGCGCGTGGTCTCGTGGTCTGGGCGCGTGGTCTGAGCTGCGTGGTCTGAGCGCGTGGTCTGGCGCGTGGTCTGAGCCGCGTGGTCTGAGCTGCGTGGTCTGAGCGCGTGGTCTGAGCGCGTGGTCTGAGCGCGTGGTCTGAGCTGCGTGGTCTGAGCGTGGTCTGGCGTGGTCTGAGCGCGTGGTCTGAGCTGCGTGGTCTGCGTGGTCTGAGCCGCGTGGTCTGAGCGCGTGGTCTGAGCTCGCGTGGTCTGGAGCGCGTGGTCTGAGCGCGTGGTCTGGCCGCGTGGTCTGAGCCGTGGAGCCGCGTGGTCTGAGCGTGCGTGGTCTGAGCACGTAGTCTGAGCACGTAGTGCGAGCACGTAGTGCCAACATTTGGCATATGCATGGGGCCCACAAGAATTGGGTCTAAAGGTCTAGTTTATCATTTTTTCCTGGGAAAGAAATGGCTTCGAAATCAGAGTGTGATTGAAAAACTAAGTGTCGTAACATCATTTACCCAGGCGATTTTATATTCATAAAATATTGTTTTGCCTCTTGAACCCCTGTCCCAACCCCAGCCTGTTCAATTTTTTGACAAATATAAAGTTGGAATGCGGCACCTCCCTGACCCACCCCTGGAAACGTGCCCACATAATGACACATTGATTATCAAGGATGCCTTTCTTGAATATTAATCATATTGTTAGAAAATGTACCGATTTCTAAGTCTTCGTCACATCTATTTTATAAGCTGAGAAAAGACAGCTGCATGAAAATCTATCACCATCATAGCTACATACTGTGTGATGTGGATACCGCTCTCGTGTCATTTCAAACACTTCTGCCACGACCACTATCCAAGTATACACCTGGACGTACACATAATTGGTTCAGGGGTCAAGCAAGTCTATCTTTTATCAAAGAGAACTTCAAAAGAAACAAAATAGTGAGAAAAAAACATTCAAAAATCTTATTCCGTTAAGGAGATATCTAAGTTTAAAGTTTGATATCATTTATGTAGAAATGACTGAAATCAGATGTCATAGCTTCAAGTTTCTTCAAATTCTTTTATGTTATACTATCATATTTTGTCCTGCGATTTTGTGGCTTAAAAACCATACGATATGTCAGAAAAAGTAGTAAAACTGAATCTAGGAATGGTATTTATAAATATACCACCTGAAGAAAGTTCGAGGAAAAATCATTTAAATAGTGAAAAAATTAAATACACTTTCTTTAAAATACAGTGACAATTGTTAAGAATGTGAAGATGATGAAGTCGCCAACTTTCCATAGTAGACTTACTACACCAATCATTTCTACACAGATAAGACAGAGCTTTAAACTAAGTTTTGAATATCCCCTTAACAAAATAAGATTTTAGAATGCTTTTTTCACCATTTTCTTTACCGCTTTCATATCAGACAGAGACATGCTTGACCGTTGAATTAATCCTTTACTCACTTAATGTTCCCTACTAGGAAGAAAGCATTTACTCGCTGCCCTGCTTCACTCCTAATTGATGTTGAGATTGACCCTAAATCATATTCTTCCCAACCCTAAAAAGGCTTAAACCGGTTCTACGTGTAGCCAGCGTATCCAAATGGTCACCCCCTCCCCTTAAAATAATACTAATATTAATATTGATAATAATAATAATAATTTTATTATTATCATTATCATTATTATTATTATTATTATTATTATCATTATCATTATCATTATTATTATTATCAT
>JAIGNY010002318.1:252500-272500 GCA_020152595.1 Chiridota heheva
AACGTGACTGAATGGTTCGACACCGGGGTTGAACCAATCTGGGTCACAGCCAAATTGAATGGTATGTCAGTTGGGAACATCATGTACCCAGGTGGAATGAAACCTGTTAAGGGGATCGTCCCGGACAAGATCATACCCAGCGATCCATGGTGGTGGGCGACGTTCACCATGGAAGAAAGGGTAGACACTGCGATCACGTGGCTTAGGATGACGATTTCGACCTTGTCATGATATACTTCGACAATCCTGACACCGTTTTACACGTGCTTGGTACAACAAGTGCAGTCGTTAATACAGTATTGAGGTCGGTGGATGACAATGTGGACTATCTGTTCTCAGAAATCGATGCCAATGGGTTATCAGATACTGTCAACGTCATCATCGTCAGCGATCATGGTCATAAAAATGCAGAGAAAAATTCCACTATTCGACTTCTGGACTTTATAGAGGAAGACGATCTTGAATGGGACATTTTACCGATCCAACATTCCAGCTTCTTCCAAAAGATGGAAAGATAGAAAAGGTGCAATAATTAACGAAGTTTATGAATTTATACACCGGTGATTTTACCTGTCTCTGTCTAAATGATCACCTGATAACTGCCAGTCAGTGGCGCAACAATAGGGTGTAGGATGGGAAGGGTGCACGTAAACCTCACGAGCCCCGGGAAAATATTTAGGGCAATGACACTGCGATGTGTTTGCTATGGGACGCCGAGCACGTAATTCCCCACGAATCCCATGATTCTAGTTGAGCCACTGCTGTCAGTTTTTCTCAATTTGGAATACAGAATTGTGTTGAACCCCATATTGCGTAGTATGATTACAATTTTGTAGATTGGACTTTGGGAATTTTACTTTGAGCAATGCATTCAACCCTTTTTGAGAACGGGAAACAGGAGAACGGTGTCCAATTATATGCGCCCCTTAAAATACAGTACGGGGGCTATCTTGACATAGAACGATTATTAGGGTATTAATCAGTTAATCAGATTCTTCATTTCGTGCTTGACAGGTAATGACAGCCTTGGAGAATGCCCATCCAAATTTGCACGTATACAGAAAGGAAGATTTCCCTGAACGCTTTCACTACGCTAAGAATGATCGGATAATGCCCATACTTGGCTTCATGGACCCGGGCTGGAACTTGATAAAGGTGCATAAAATGTTGCGATATGCTCTCTAGCTGTTAAACATTAAGAGCGGGAGGAAACGTGTTCCTCTGTTATTTCTTAATTGATTGTAATATAAAGTAAAGGCTCAAAAACGTTTGAGCAGAAGCTCTTTGGTTTGAGCAGAATTTGCTGCACCGCTTCAAAGCATTATGATGGATACAAGAAATACAAAAGAAAGGAAAATACAAAGTTTACCATAATATACCTAAAATTTGCATATTGATACCTAAGATTTCATAACGCTATTAAAGTGTTAAATGGTCAATTCTTAATTGATTTTGATGAAATATTTTTGTATTTTCATTGTTTGTAATAAATTTCAAAACGATTTAGCTAATGTTACCCCTATACGTTGTGAATATTTGTTACTCTCTAATTTTAACGTATCCGAGACCCTTGTAAACTGGTAAATGAAACCACGAATCACTTCGCTCTCATGATCTCCGCATCAAACTTGAGATGTGGTACCGCAATGTCGATCTTGGGCATGGGCGGGATGTGCCTACCAAAAATGGTGGGGAAGGGGAAAAATCACAAAATAAAAATCATCAAATTACACTGAGATACAAGAAGTCCAATACAACTAAAGTATATAATTATGAACAAAAGTGCACCCCTAATTTCGCATATGGTCCTGGGCCATATTATAAATAAAATATGATACGATTGTCATTTCTTCAGGATGTCAGGGTGGAGTTACCAGAGAGGAATGACTCCAGACCAATTCTTGAGGAGGTCTTTAGTTCAGAGGATGTCGTTAAGCTTCTTGAAGACATAGATGATCGGACCTTCATCTCTACGCACGGCTACGACAATAAAGACATGTCAATGAAATCGTCATTTTACGCCAAAGGACCGTTCTTTAAACAGGGTTATGTGGCTCCTCCGCTAGAATCAGTAAGTGTTAATGCTTGAAACAATAAGTATTACTTAACAGGTAGGCTAATGTCAAAATGGTAATAGAGTGCATAAATAGCCTTTACATATTATTTGATAATGAAACGGTCACGTGGCAACCGTACCCCTTACTTTTTTTTTGATGAGATTGTGGCCACTTAGATAAAATATTGAAAACATGTGTGCTAGTTTAAAAAGGATGAAGTATTTTCAGTAGTTGCGCCACAGGGGGAAGGGGGACTCATTCCCGATCGATTTTTCAATTCGTCCAACTCCGGGAAGAAAATGTCGAAAGGTAGGGGAAGGTCACCCAATGTCCCTCCCAGTTCGTGGAGCCTGGCGCCGCCACTAATTGCTTTGCTGTTCTAAAAAACAACACTCTTTCTCTTGTCATCTCCATTACCACCGTCACCAGGGCTGTAATTCTCACCCAGAAAGTGAAGAGGGGGCATTTATTTCCTCTTATAAAAAAAGTGGGAGCAGAGGGGGGAAGGGGGGGGGGGGGGGCAAGAGGCAAATTTCCCCCAAAATGTACTGATTTGTTTTAAGTTCTGCGGAAAAGTGGGGGTGTTTATGAAATCGTCATTTTACGCCAAAGAACCGTTTTTTATACAGGGTGTGGTTCCTCCCCTAGATTCAGTAAGTGTGAATGCTTGAAACAGTTTTAATTATAACAGGTAGGCTAATGTCAAATTAATGTCTCGTGTTGATGCCGTATATCATTTTGTCATTAATTAATTTTTCAAGACATATTTGAAATATGATAATGAAATTATTCCGAAGCATATTAGATATTTCTTTGATTAACTGATTAAGAATCTATAGTTGTGAAGAATCAGGGAAGCTATTGTCATATCTACTTTGAGCAGCCACTTTGCCCGGATTTTAAAATTTATGCCAAAAAGTGGTTTCAATTCCACTATAGAAGATTGTTGGATCAGAGTGGAGCTTAATTCAGTTACTGTCTTATACGGTCTCTTTGCGAGAATCCGACAATTGGGGGGAAACCACCCCTCCCCCTTCCCCCATGGGATACTTTACGAAATATAAGTTTTTATTTAATTTTTTCTTGTTTAAAAACAGGTAGATATCTACGAAATGATGTGTGAAATCCTACAACTCGAGCCAGTACCCAACAATGGGTCGCGTTTGCGATGGGCAGATATGGTAGCCAACGACGTGTCGGAATCCACTACTCCCGTTGGGACGACGTCTGGCGCCATCAGCTCGACCTTCTCTACATCATTTGCCATCATCTCTTGTACGTTGTATCTGTTATTCAAATAGGAATTATTTTTCACGAAATACGAGTGGATCACGAAACTTGAGTATACTTTCAATAATCAGATAGCGATTAAAGAGGTAATTTCCTCTGAAGAGAATTGCTTGACCCGACACCAATAAATGCAATAGATAACGTCACTTCCGCTGCGATAATTAATTGGCGAGTCGGTGATTGTGTAAATATTTCAACCAGTCAGAAACGTTAGATTACAGAGTATTTGTATCTCTACATACGTTATGTGGCCTTTAATTGGTATGCTATACATTCGGCAAGAAGTGTAATAGGAATTCTTTTTCACAAATTACGAGTGGATCACGAAACATAAGTATACTTTCAATAATCAGACAACAATAAAAGAGGAAGTCTCGTCTGAAGAAAATTGCTTGACACCTCTTTCATACGCTCATGTAAACTACCATGTTATTATTTTCGTGTAGGGGCCTAAATTTATATTGCGACGGAGTGTTTATATGTGTATTTGATTAATCATAGAGCTATCAACTCAGTTAATAGCTCCATGATTTAATGTACAAGTCAAAGGAATTTGGCCCAAATAAATTGACCCGACTTTAGGATAAATTTCCGTGTTAGATTGTTTAAAATGCATAAAAAAAATATAAAAAAAAGAATGAAAAACCAAAAAAATTGACATAATTTTTTCCCCGCTTTGTTAATACATTTACCTGTTGTAGAAATGGATTAAACCAATTATTGAACGTAGTGCATAACGGGAATTTAATGCATGGGTCAAGACAATGCAAATACTTTATACAAATTTTATATTAAAGATTATTAGAAATTTGATTAGCCATAACTGGGATTTCAGAGAGAAAGAAAAAGGATTCGACTGCTTTGTTCAGACTTTGATGCTTTTTATATACAATATGTATAAATTTGTCAGGTGACCTAACTGCCGATACAGTGTTTATTTAAACTATTCTTTTGTTGATATGCAATCCGTTTCAAAACGTTTAGTTTTGTTTTATGTAGATTTAGCTACGATAACAATGAGAGACATCTTATTACAGTCGTTTATTTTCCTCTTTATGCGATTAAATTTGTCGAATTGCAATTGTGCTTACTAAGTTTATTTGATTTTCAATAGTACTGCTAATTCAAAATTCTTACTTAAGGAAAACGTCTGTACGTAAAAAAACGTGATGGATATTGAATTGCTCTTGTTAACATAGATTAAATTTTACTTCTAGAAAACTGCGTACTAATAATTTTCAAAAAGCAGTTTAGTTATCTCATCCCTATTGTCATATAACCGTGTATGCACTATTTTACTAAAGGTTAATGGACTTTTAGAGAGAAAATGAGCAAAGTAGCATCGAAGCTATTAAATAGGCATATAATAGTATATAGCAAAATTTGTAATTAAAATTAATACCATTTTACAGCGTTATTTCTCTATAGTATAATCTTTTGGAGTGGTGCAGCAAATTCTGATCAAATTTGCCATGCTCCCAACAATTTGTAGTAGGAATTTGACTCTCGCCTCATTTTCAGGGATTTAGATTTAGGAAATATATTCAAGAATTACATACAGATTTTGAGCTGTCATTTACCGCAAATTTAGCATATTTAATCAATTTGTTTTTTAAAGGAATGGGGATGTGTTTAAAAGCAACTGTCACACACAAAAAGAAATTCATGGGAAGAAATCTGAAAAACTCTTGTTCATATTGCTTTGTATCTTATTTGTGCTCATCAGTTCGGTTCGTACCCCCGATCGGGAGAACCGATCGGGAGATCCTTCACAGAAGTATCCCACAATGCATCTATCCAAAACAAAGATTGTATAGGAATAATATACAAATCAGACACATTTCGAGCGCGGATAACTCAACCACTGCAAAGGGTTCAAATGTTTCTTTACGATTTAAAATAATGGCATGCGAATCATCTTTTCACCGTGCGCTTTTAATATTCTCCATGCGGTTTTCAAGAAATTTAAAGAAAAGTGATGAATTCCTATTATGTGTTACCGTTAGGCAGTCGTGGTTTAACAAGGTTTTCTGAAATTATGAGAAATAACTTGGGAATTTGTGAAACTTATCTAGCAATAACTGCGTGATAGTAACGAAGTCTCTCGAAATTGAACGTGAACAAAGCAAACTTTGTTACAAACCTTTAACAGTTTAATGAAACGATTGACAAGCGTCTATGACTAAAGCTTCACAATAAAAATGACGGCTTTCATATCACTGTAAGCTCAGTGCGCATGCTTGAGTCTCTCGATCGGGGAACTTATTGTGTCCCCCGATCGGCGGTACGAACCAAAATGCTCATATAGACCTAATCCAAAAGTTGTTTACCTTCCGGGAACTTTACAAGCGCAAGCAAAATGGTAGGCACTCTAGTGCGGACCCAGAAAAACTGTACGTACGCAAAGTACGCATATTGTGCTTGAATGCTTATAAGTAACATTAATGTTAAATGGGTTATTTCGACCTATTTGATAATTAATTTTGCACAAAACGCAGTGAATTTTGTCAATAATTGCTACGCAGAATAGTAGTGGAGAGTAATCCACACAGTTCGTTGTGATTTTACTGAAATTTGTTGTTTCGCAAATAAAAAAAAGCTCCAACTTGAACTATGCACGAGTTTTTTTTTTTTTTTTAAGCAAGGACAGTATTAGCGTTCACGCATGAAAATACAGAATCGATTAATCAGTTATTACTCGCTGAAAAACTCTTTCGACGAGTGTAATCTAAGTATTAGGCCTAAATCAACACTTTCATCAAATTTTGTCAAACTTACAAAAGTTATAAGCCGTAAATCCGAATAGGACCACAACTTAAAATATAAAAAAAACTGCATATATGATTTTTGTTTTCAGCCAATAGGCCTAACTACTAATTTGAACCATAAACCCACAGAAGTTATGACCATCCTTTATCTGGTTATGCATGTGCTTTATATCAAATCTAGATGTGGATTTGATCTAGAATTTATCTCTGGGATTCATATATACTTTTTGGTTTAGGTGGATCTTGTGGGTGTTTTCTCAACTAAGCAAGGTCCAATGAATTGAGGTCCTTTTTACACTATTTTGAACGATATAAGATCATAGCTACATAGGATGTTTATAAATTGAAGATATGAATATTAAGAATTGTTGTACCCATAAAAATGTTTCATATTCATGCTAGACTACATAAACTGATAAAGGGAATGGTTTTAAAGGCATTATAAGAAATCACACAATGCAAAATTGATCATTTGAATGACTGCAAATACCTGCTGATGTATTCACTAAGTTCATACATTTCTTATAAATTCCATATCACCACCGAAAGTACAAATATTAAATTTTATGAGGAGATAAGATTGAAATAAAGTACTGTATGTTCATATTGTACTCACACAGTACTATCATCAAAACTTGGAAAGTGGACCTCTTCTTTAGATGTCTCAGATTTAATCATACATTTTATTGTATGGTTTGTTACTTTTGCTGTATTTGTCTTTTTGCCAATTTTTTACTGATATTTGATTTTATATTTGCTAATATATATTTTAACACGGCCTCGTCTTAACTAGTGAGATTCACGCCTCACTCAGTAGCCACTACTTGCAAGGCAATACTTGCAAATTCTTGTGTATAGAAGCCATGTAGTGGTTATAGCTTATACTACAGTCAAAGGTTATCTTACTACACCTTAACCAGCTATCAGCTGAATCATGAGTGATATGAATAAAAACAAATAAAGACATGGTCTATTCATCACATCATAAGATCATATTCTCAAACTATGTGCATAATCATCCAAATGTGATTTTTCGTAATGCTTGAATTAGGCCGTATACCTGTTATGCAACTTGATAGTATAGATGTGTACATACACTTTTGTGTCTTAAATTAGAGTATATGAAATGTGTTGTAACATTGCATCTATGAATACTTTTTTTTTGCCTACACTAGGAATTCACTTAATAGGTGAACTTTCTGTATGCTTGAAGACCAAACTTTTATCAAAAATGTGAAACACTTCCAGGAAAATTAGTATTTATGTAAGAAGCCAAATATTGATAATTAATGCTTATTATGTACCTGCATTCATGTAAAGCCCCATATTCATGGAATATTATCAAAAGAGAAAAACAAACTTTTCTTGAATAACATTTACAAAGAGTCGTGCGAACACTTTTTCTAATGAAGTAAAATAAATGTAGGCCTATATAAAATTTCCATGGCAAATTTGTAACTTTCACATGTCTGCCATCCCTCTTAAATTCACTCAAAGAAGTACTAAAAAGTATTTTCATCACATATGGTATATAACTTACGCAATCACTATTCTTTTTCTGGTTTTTAGGAAGAAAATGTGCCCACAATTCTCAATCGCAGAAAATTGTAAAGTTGTTTCCAATGTAGTTGGCAAAACTACTGGTCTAATTCCTAATAAGACACCTTTTTCCACACCCATTGTCAATATTTGTATATCATGGGCCTATTTTGACTAACTCGACTTAAACAGAATATCAATTATCAATGATCTTATATACGAAAGGATCATCAAGCTCAGTTCAAACATAATTTCATTGCATCCCAAATGTGGTCGGTCAATAAATAGTTATATGGGAGCATTTTAGTACTGCTTGTCAGATAAGAGGCTACATGTAGTGTTGCAACTTACCAAAGGTTAGTAGACAGTCCTAATCTTTGGACTTAAAAAGTAATACAGAAGGCTAGGTATATAAATATGTTAATAAGATAAATGAAGATAACAGATGAGTGGGTACCATGCAGAAAACAATGCTGAAATTAAATTAAGGTAAGTTCTATAATTTAACTGAAGGGCCAATAATGCAGTACAATATTTGCATTGTGTTGTTTAATTTATTTACTGGGCCTAAGGTTAGTTTAAACTGAACTGTAATTTGTAGCACGAAAGTTCATACCCAATCACGTAGTGACCAAAACCTTTTAACGTATTACTATTAAGGCATATATATTTCTAACTTCAAGGCCTAAATACCTTTGCCCTATCTATCTCCTTTTCTAATTTCTTGCCTAGTATTTGTTAGTATATAGTATTACGCTTGTGTTGAATCTTATGCCATGCACAAATTGAATACTGTGTGGGCCTAACGTTAGGCCTGTTATTAACTTTGGAATTTGAAAAGGAATTTAGTCAAAATCTATGAACGAAATCTACACCTGTTCTTTAAAAAGAAATTGTTTCTTTTTTCAGAAAAAATGATGTACACTAACGTTATAAGACATGTAAATTGTAAGATAAGACTAAGAAATTCGACGTTATCGAATATCAGCTCAAGCCGTTAGCCCCTACTGCCCTAACGTTAAGCAAAAGTTCGCTACGCTGTTTCCCTGCAGAATGGCTTCCTGATGAGTTAGAATCACGTGATGAAATCCCTCTATTGCCATGTTTGATTCTCTAAATACCAAAAATTGTTAGCTTTCGTAAACTATACGTCTTTTTGGCTTTAACCGGGTTTCTCCCCCAGAATAGGACCTACCGTGCAGGCATTAATCTGGCCCTGGATATCTGGACCCCACGTTACTATGGTTTGTGCTCCGATGTAATGCCTTCGCTAAAGTCATCGGTATCCCATCTCCGCGGCCATCCCTTCAAAAGGTTATTGAGCTATAGTTATCCCCGATGAGGTGGGGGAGAATATTAAATTGCAACAAGTTTGATAGATTTCAGCATCAAGTTTGTGTGAATGTAAAAAAGGATATCGACATATAGTTTGTAATGTCAGTACATATGACTCGCGGTCAACTGATGTTGGCGTATATATGGCGTATATATGCACAGTATTCCATTATATTTTCTGTGGAATCTATAGCAAAAACCCGGGGCAAATATTAGACCCCGCGGTTCTGGCATGTCTGGAGTCCTTGCAGTATACAATTTTTTCTAGTAGGAAAATCATGTTTCCAGCTGCTATATGGGAATTGGAACCAGACAGAATTGAAAACAGACAGACGTCATATGAATCAAAACATCTCACAGATTACAGTATTATGACCGATTTATTGTAAACTTTGAAACCCTTCAATTTAATAATCTTTAACCAATTAAGCTTGGGATTAACTACATACAGATATATTAGCCTATACAATTACCTTTCCTGCCCTTTTACAAGTACCTTCCCTGCCCCTATACAACTACCTTCCCTGCACCTATGCAACTACCTTCCCTGCCCCTATACAACTACATTCTCTGCCCCTGTACAACTATCTTCCCTACCCCTATACAGTTACTTTCCATGCCCCTACACAACTACCTTCCCTGCCCGTATACCTTCCCTGCCCCTATACAACTTCCTTCCCTGTGCATTTTCAATATCAATCAGTCATTGGTGTATATATATATATATATATATATATATATATATATATATATATATATATATATATATATATATATATATATATATATATATATATATATATATATATATATATATATATATATATATATATGTATATATATATATATATATATATATATATATATATATATATATATTATATATATTATATCTATCTATCTATCTATCTATCTATCTATCTATCTATCTATCTATCTATCTATCTATCTATCTTTCTATCTATCTATCTATCTACCTATCTATCTATCTATCTATCTATCTATATATATATATATATATATATATATATATATATATATATATATATATACATATATATATATATATATATATATATATATATATATATATATATATATATATATATATATATATATATATATACATATATATATATATATATATATATATATATATATATATATATATATATATATATATATATATATATATATATATATATATGTACATATATATATATATATATATATATATATATATATATATATATATATATATATATATATATATATATATATATATATATATATATATATATATATATATATATATATATATATATATATATATATATATATATATATATATATATATGTATATACATATGTATATACATATGTATTTATATATATACAGTGACGGACTGGAGCCCTTTGGGGCACTGGCATAAGCACCATGGGGGCACCACGATGCTATTAGTTCGCATGATAGCTAGCATTAATAATCTAATATAAACCTTTTTTATAAATACTGCAACAAACTCCTTACTTCAGCGGATGATTCAGCGAATTTGTCGATTATTTGTGAGTGGAGGATCTCCTTTAGCAGATTTTTTTTCCGTACTGAGAAGCAGTAGGGCTTCCAAATGTTCTGTTGTTAGCACACTTCTAAGTCTGGTTTTGATTAACTTTAGTTTTGAGAAGCATCTTTCACAGGTTACTTGTGTCACAGAAAGTGTCAGCAGAAAGTGATACACTTTATGTAAATTGTCGTAGGCTTTGGAGTGAAGCATATAGTTTTCCAACAACTTCATAGCACATGTAAGACAAGACTTGCACCTCTGATATTTCTTACATGGTGTCTGATCTCCTTCTTGAATCCTTTGTTTCGGCTGTATTCCAACCTCTTGAGCAAAGTAATGTTCATCTATACTTTGATTAAACATATCATACATATATGCAAACTGTTCTAGTTCGGATTTCACTTTGGGGATATCCAGCTGAGGCATAAGTTGGCCAATCTTTGCAATGAGTGAGCAGGTAGAACCTTTTCCTTAATTTCTGGAAAGTTCTGAGGATCGAGGCAATGTATCTCCGAACAAAGCACCGTGATCAGCAAATCGCCTGGTCAAACTTTAAATTGCTCGGTCTAGAACCACGTTGTACACATCCACGCGATCCTCATCAATGGGTGGTAAACTGGGTTTTTCAGCCTGTCCTGTTTCTTCATGTTGACTTTTTTGAATTCTCTTCCTCTGTTCTGGAAATTCAGGTAAAACGAACTTGATCTCATCACACTCTTCAAGATGTAACACTTCTTACCAATCCACTTAACCCAACTCATCGTTGACATCTTTGATGAAGGCAACAGCTCTTTCTTTAACTGGCTTCATGTTATCTCTAAGTGACTTGAGCTGATCTGTGCAATGTTGGACCTGTCTCCAAGCATCCACAAGGTCAAGATCACTCGTTTGCAGATATTCAGACGCTGGCATTACATGTTCAAATATATGCATAAAGACATACGCTGTCAAGATGGTTTCGTATTTCAAAAAACATTCCAGCATTCCGTTTGCCTCTGTCCGTGTAACGGCATCGTGCTCCTTTGAATGATGTATCACCACCAGGCATTTGATGAGATCTGGGAAGTTTGCCTTGGAGTGATCTTTGGATGTGCCAAACACGGCTGAAAGCGCACTAGATTTTCCAGACCAACGTGTTTCACCTATAAGTTTCAGTTTCTTCAGTTTTTCTCTTCCAAACTTGCTTTCTATCTCTGTCGTCCACACATCCATCCGTTTGTATGAACTTCTGAAGAACACGGCTACTTTCTGCAGCAGGTTGAAAAGAGATATAGCTGGGATACACACCTTTGTAGCGTCAAGCACAAGCAAGTTGAGCACATGTGCATAGCACCACACATGTACGTTAGTATCCACTCTAGCTCTGAGCTTTGCTTGGAACCCATTGTACTGCCCGTGGCTTGCTGCTGCTCCATCTGTGCTGTTTGAGACACACATACGAATGTCGATGTCATGTTCCTCAAAAACTCCTCTTACTAATTCCAAAAGTATTTGCCCGCTCCCACAGTGTGAGGGTACTAGTGCTAATAATCTCTCAATGACATCTCTATCAAGAACGTAGCGGACTACAACAGCACATTGGTCAGTTGCTGTAATGTCTTGCGTAGAGTCTATCTGTACTAGAAATATGCCTGCCTTCTTGATTTCATCCGAAATCGCCTTTTGAATTAAACTTTTCATGGCTGTTATCAGCTTGTTCACCGTGGTCTTGCTAATAAATGTTATGAATGCACCTCGTCCTTTTGTTCCACTTTGTTTCCGTTCTTTAGAAGTAGTTATAACCCTCTCCAAATGATTGGACAGCACTGTATTGCACTTTCTTATTAGATTGATGATTTCTAGAAAGACACCACGACGACGACGGTGACGACCGCGTCATTGTAATTGTGTGTTCACTCGTCGTCGTCGAGAAAGACACCATGATAAGTTTCTGTATCATTCAACTCATAGGCAGCCTCCCCGCGATGACTTCTGAAAGGAAGACATAATTTGGAAGTCAACTCCATAACAGCAATGGCTCTATCAACCACTTGTCGGACGTGTTCTTGTACTTCCCGATGACGCTTACCGGTGAGTCGATCTCGGGCATATCGAAGAATGCTTTCCTTGTTCATATCTTTTACATTCATAACATGAGCCTCACTGTTCTTCATATGTTCTTTGCTTTCCTCACGCTCTTGTATACGTTGGCGTATATGTCGCCAATCATTGCATCCACGTACAAATGACGATCTACTGTTTCTGCTGGAATAACAGATGCAAGTACTGCAAAACAGCTTTTGTTGTTGACTAGAAAATGATAACCATTTTCTGGGAACTTTTTACCATCTGATGTTTTTGTGTTGTAAACATCTGTATCAAATGGTGTGTTTTCATATGGCTGCACTGGATGAATTGAAAAAAACGTTTTGTGCAAATTGCAACTAGCCGGCTTTACAAATATGGGTAATCCTTCCTGAATATCGGAACAAACTGAAGGATCCGTGTTGTTGCCCTTAATGACAAGTTTTGTTCCCTCGCCTTCATGGTCTTGATCGCCATTGTCACTTTCGTCATCAACATCAACATCAGCTGTCTCAGAAGGTTCTATTCCTTCGCTGGTGACCTGGAAGTTGATATAGAACCATCTTACCTGCATGTTTTGCAAACGTTTTTGAAACCAACCCACCCAATATCGAACCCTCCCCCTTCCCACTCCCTCACACACACACACACACGCACCCTCACACACACACACACACACACACATACAAACACTCATACAAATAATGAACCATCAGTCTAAGCATGGACATGATGGAGCTAAAAACAGTGCTCCAATGTCTAAGGAATCTATTTGCATATATCACATTTAGTGGCGTTCCTACATGGGCTGAGAGGCCAATTGCCCCTCTAAAATATGCTTTTTTCCCCTTAATTTTAAAGATACCGACTTAAATGGTGTATAAAATAAAAAGAAGGTGATGATTTTGCCCGTCTTAAATGCCGACTTGCCCCTCATGTGCGGGCATTAATATCATAAGCTGGCCCCTATACTGATCACGTTTGACGCATATTGGTATATATCTTGGATCATATTTGAAGAAAGAGTATTATGTTTGTCGGCAATTCTGCCATGTCTGCCTTATTGTTTACCGTTAGCAAAAAATTGGGTTGCTTAATTCGTTGTCTTAAGATAAGCCATGTTTTCATAGGCTGAGCTTTAACCCCAAATTGACTGAGGGGAAATATACGAGACTGACCCTAGTGATCTCTTTCATCTCGTTTGGCCATGTCCCATTTTTTTTTCCTTTTAGATCACAAGAATATATACTCAGCCTAAGTACACGGATATAAAATGTAAAAAGTCCCAGAGTTACAAGGCTAATCCCCTCCGATAAGGCTTCGGACAAGGCGCGAGGCGATAATTCTTTATTCATTTGCAATGAAGAGCAGGGGCACCGGAAGCAATCCAGAGTGGCGGCGGCAGCTGTCAATCACTGTCAATAGAGGGTATATTTTACACTAACTATTCAAAGGGCTTTCTGATGGACGTAGCATTGCTCCAGCTGCCCTCATAACCAAAGGGTATTGGGGTAACTGTCCTCGCGCTTCCGGTTCACCTGAACAAGAGTCATCGCCCACACACACCATTTCACCCCCTTCACCCCTCCCCCCTCCTCCTTCCTCTCCCGCACACACACACACGCACATCCCCAGACTATAATAACACTTTTCAAAGACCGTCCTATATCAATTTTTACTTTTGAATTCGTTAAATACACAGGCGTAGGAACCTTGTGCACACGTGTCCCACATTTTGAATTTTGTGTAGCTGTTGATGACTTGATATGCATTATTGCAGATTGTAGACTATTATATATATTCTTGGTGCCCCAACTAAAACCGCATCCCCAAACCTATGATTAAAACCTCATTATACCTTTCAAATTTGCTTGGTTACTAAAATCTTAAAAAGTATATATAAAAAGTCTCTATAAAGTGAGCGCAATCTTTATTTTCATTTTCGCCCCCCTTCTGCTCCCCCCCCCCCCCCGTCACTTACCGACTGTTCAAGTAACACAAACCAAATCCTATACAATAAATTAGGGCATGTGCTGTTATAACTATCCCCGTCTGCCTATACACTATGAATATTCCCCACCTGCTCCCAGAGTTACGAACAACGATTAAACTCAAATGGAGGTCCTGCTACAACCAAATGGCATACACTTAGTATACTATGATATTTACCAAAAATTGAACATTATTGTACACTGTTATACTCACCAAATTGCCACTACCAGATGCATTTCTCTAAAATTTGGGCTTCAAAATACGACTCAAGCGTAGCTGTCGATTTTGCAGATTGATTCATTTTTTTTTTTCAATTTTGCAAACTTTCTTTTCTGGCTTCCACTAACAGACTAACCTCTTTTCGTTTTTTTCAGACATTTTCTTTACGGTAACGTTTAAACCATTACAAACATTGAAGTATCGACCTGTTACTCAAGTATATTATGTGCATATAACTGTATAAAAGATTTAAGAAAAACCACATCCACTCAATAACTCTTTGTTTCATACAAGTTTCTGATTATATCACGAAAAAGGGGAACTTTTAACCAATCACATATATTTTCTTAGATAGGTCAAATGCTGATTGGTTCCTATTCTAGCGGCCCTTTGAACAATTAACGTAGGAATGAATATTGGACTGATGCTTGATTTCAGGGTATAACAACGATAACAGAATAGCTTGGGGTCTTGGGCACCTCAGCTATGTTTAAGGAGGCAAATTTTAACACAAATTTCATGGCTATTGTCTGATTGTTGTAGGGTCGCTTTTCATACGTCATGCACGTTTTATAAAAGAAAAGAAAATTGTTTCATTTTAATGAGCAAGTAAGAATAAAACTAATGATGATGATGCAAGTATCGGCTGGAGGGGGCACCACAATCTTTGTTTCAGGGGGGCCCACCGGGAATTTGCCCGGTTGCCCGGTGAGCCAGTCCGCCCCTGTGTATATAAATATATATATATATATATATATATATATATATATATATATATATATATATATATATATATATATATATATATATATATATATATATATATATATATATATATATATCTATATATATATATATATATATATATATATATATATATATATATATATATATATATATATATATATATATATATATATATATATATATATATATATATATATATATATATATATATATATATATATATATATATATATATATATATATATATATATAGATATAGATATATATATATATATATATAGATAGATATATATATATATATATATATATATATATATATATATATATATATATATATATATATATATATATATATATATATATATATATATATATATATATATATATATATATATATATATATATATATATAGATATAGATATATATATATATATATAGATAGATATATATATATATATATATATATATATATATATATATATATATATATATATATATATATATATATATATATATATATATATATAAGAACTTTGAAATATACAAAACGGTTAACAGGGCATTGAAAAATCTTATTCCGTTATCTGGTTATACAGTCCAGATTTTTGTCATTATAACCCACAATACTTTTTTCCAAATTCAAATCGCTCTAAAGAAATTCATAACGGTTAAATAGGTTTCAACCAAAGGTAGGAAAAATGCATGCGAAATATTCAAATTTTATTGGTGTAAGAGAGCGATAAAATTATTTTCTCCATTTTCACGAGCGCAAATTTGACTTCACTAAAGAATTTTAACGTAATCTTTAAAAATTACTTTTAATAGTTTTTAAAAAGCAGATTTTAGCATTTAAATCACCAGCAAAAGCTCAAATTATACAGAAATATCAATTCTAATAACATTTCCAAAGTAACCAACTTTCAGACTTTAAATTTACAGAATTTGACAAGCAAAAAAAGAAAATTTAACGGCTGAACTTATTAACAACAATTCAAATGTTGGTCACTGCACACATCGGGAGATCTCCCAATCGGGAACGTGGACCGGACTGTTATAGTTTAGCTCTCATTTGTGTAGAAACGACTGAAATCAGACTAGCTTATGACATTACATCCTCTGTACATTTATCAAACGCTTTTGGGCATTTAATACATTTTCCTGAGATTTTGTGACTAGAAATCATTGGCCAGGATTACTAGATCTATTGAGAAAAATAATGTAGCGTACAGGCTGACAGGAGAGCAAAGGGCCGCACCGGAATGATATCAATCTGTTAATATTATATGCAAAATAAGTCAAAGAATAAACGTAAATATCCCCCTCATTTTATCGCAACTAGAGGTCTGGCTGTCTGGAGGCCTGTGGGAAATTTGGCGTTCGGTGCCCTAGCAAACATATCGCATCATCATTGCTCGGGGCCCCTCAAATCCCGATTTTTGTTCAGGGTCCGTGGGGTTTACACACCCTTCCCACCCTATTGTTGCGCCCCTGCTTCTCACTATTGATCCATAACTTCTTACAAAATAATGCATGCAAAGTGGCGTTGGCGATATATTTTATTCGTCGAAATTTAGCTATACAACACTGAATATGCAAAATCATTGCGATAATTTATGCAAATCCATCAATTAACGTAACTCAATGCCAAAATACTTTAAAAAGAGTAGTCCATTCTGATCGGTGTCTTAGCCAGTATCATGGGTGGCCCCAGGATTTGCCTGACGGGGGATAGCCTCCTCGCCGAGGATGTATCCCCCTGACACCCCTGGCGTCACCCATGACCAACAGCAGTGACAGTACAATATTCTTTGGGGACTTAGTCCCATTTGTGCCATGAGAACCTTAATCGCTTCTGGCTGCCTGGGGACTCGTAACATCAGATAGTAAGACACTGGTTTTAGATATGTACAGTTGGAATTTGGGGTAAGACTTGTCGATGGGCGCATTTCCCCTGGTCTTGGCTCTGTCTACGCCACAGAGTCTTAGAAAAAGCGATGAAATTTCGCCCAATCACAAAAATGAAATAATTAATTGATTTACTGCGCCTGCAGTTGATAGTGAAAGGTCATATGAAATTTAGCAATTTCTATATTGCTTGACTCAAAATATTATCGTAAGTTTGCATGAATTAAGAAATATTCACATCCACCATAACCACGAAACTTAAAGAAAAAGAAAAAGTCAAAGCTACTTCATTCGGAACTTTATACTTTTTTTACCCACCATGCACGGAAACTGTGATAAACCTTTAGGGAAATTATTATTATTATTATTTTTTTCTTCAGAAAAAGTTCATGGCAACGAAAGTCGGCGTTTACAAAAAGGTTACTCCAGTCAGTATAATAGCAATGACCTACTTAAGCGTGCTAGTCCAAATATTATGCTAGACTGAAGTTCATGTTGTTTCCATAGGGCAGTAGGGTGATTAAAGAAACACGTTTCTCTGAACTTTTCTTTTAGTACCATATTGTTATCATCAAATTACATGTTTTCAACCAATAATTAAACTCAACTGACCTGATCACGATATCTGTGATACACAGTTTAATGACGTCATGTCCCTCAGGTGATGTTTTCGATGAATTGTATCCTTACTTAAGCCTATTTGTTGGCATGGAAGCATATTAAACCATGGAGCTGTGGTAAAAACTTTGACCTTTGTTATACTCAATTGTTTGTCTTTCTTATTGCTCACATTCGGGAACGAGTTGTCAACTATAATTTCAACTAGGCCTATGCAACTTACCAAGGTTGATATAATGGGATTTTAGAAGCCAATTTTAACAAATTGGCCTTTGTCTGACAATTTGGCTTTTTTGTGATATGTATGGGCACAATAATATTATTTGACTTTTTTTGCAATTTTGGCTTCTTTATGGCTTTGTTGATAGGTTGAGACTGTTTTTGGCCGCAAAACGTCATATTTGGCTTAATTTTGGCCTTTTCTTAAAAACTATGATGGAGAATAAAAAGAAAGTAAAAGGTAAATTTTCTGATGACATTGAAACACGTAGTAGACATATTTTGCATGTTGTAGAGTTACGTACTGTAACAACATTTGATTGCTTTTCAGTACATTTTACAAATCTCATAAAACTGTAAAAATCTCAGGACACGCAATGGCGATCCCTGTCTAAATTTGGAATTTTCTTGACTTGATGACACTTTGGCTCTCTTTCCAGCTTAATCTGGCTTGTTTCATAGTGATTTGGCTCTTTCGCTTGGAACAATATACCAACTCTGCAACTTACTCGCTCTGGAATTTCGACAAATACACGAGGGTTGCCAAAACCATATCACATGTTGAAAATTCAAAACAAAGTATGCAAACAGCCTATGACACCCGGTTACCAAACAAAGTAACCAGATAACGATGTGTACAAGATTATTTTTATCAGGCAAGTGTTATTGTGAGCGAATTATGAGCTAAGCTTACAGTGAATGCAGGTTTATACACGCCGGAGATCAGAACGAAAATTGCACAGTATGGGAACTGAACAGCTGAACGAAAAAAGTGTTATCATTACTTGGACATGTTATCCAGGATTGCAAGAACATTGAAAGGTCACAAGAAAATTAAAGATTGACCAATAGAAAGTTTTAACCTGTACTGAGTCAAGGGTCGTTTTCATTTAAATTTTGGAACGAAAGTGCGTAGCCAAATTATACACTTGATGATCGTTTTTCCCTCTTAAAACTTTTTGAGGATCACTAATTCTTGCTTAAAGCTTCTGAATATGACGCAATTTTCTGCTGCGCCACCGCACTGTTTTCCTGCCGCAACCCCGCAATTAATAAAAAGCATGAACTTGAAGTTATAGACAATATATTGTCTGTAAACTAGTGCCCATCGAGCGTAGCATTTACATATTAACCGCAAAGGGCATCTAAAACCTATAATCAAATAATTTTATAGTTATATTTGTATTAAAATTATCTTTAGTATTATTTGGGTGTTAGATAACTGCTGATCACGCTGTTTCTCTATGATATAGACTACGCCTGATGCATGCAAGTAATTTCGAAGGCGCAAAAAGGTAACTTGAAGTTTACCGCAGAGTATAAGCCTACACGCGTGTGAACATATCAACAGTGATTTATTAAGTAGAACTATACCTCTACTCTTTTAGAGTTTAACCTAGGGCATCATATTCATGTTCCTGTTATATCACAACAAAAATAATAATGTCCACAGAAAGTGACAGGGGAGGATGGAGGGGGCACACTTTAAAATCATATTAAGATACAAAAAAATCACCATACAAAAGAAAAGTGGGAGAAATCGTGCCGTCGCCATATCGGCATTCATCATTAGTCGGGGGATCATAACATGGAGGTATTATTTGGGAATAATACCTTTATGCAAGGATGTAGCCAGCCTTTTGTGATTGGGGGAGGAGTCGCCTAGATACTTACTGGTGGT
>JAIGNY010002318.1:280000-287500 GCA_020152595.1 Chiridota heheva
GAAATAAATGCTTGCGGTTTGCAAAATACTTTTAGATTCGATTGCATATCAAGAGAAAGAGTTTATTTAGTGATTTATAAGAGTAATTTCATACCTAATTTCGAGATGTGTATCCGTCATATCAGCTTTAGCGTTTGAAAAAGCTAGATATATCCCAATTGTTGTAACTGTCATGTTTAATTAGATAAGTAGGCCCCATAAGTATTTTACGGACCCAATTTACCTCATTTAATAGTATAAGGTAACATTTATTACAAATTTGGACATTTTTTTTGTAATTCCTATCAGCCAACAATCGAACACAATTTAGTGAGGGGGCTCTGGGGCCCCCAAACCGTGACAGCTTTCATATTTTGCCTGGAAAATGAGTTGTTTATATATCTATTACTTTTTTTGGTATTTTGTGGCAAAAGTTAAACATTTTTTACCTTGACCCCTCCCCCCCCTTCCCCTCCAATATGTTTAGCACTGTTTAATGGGAACCCCCTTGTTGAATTATTTAGAAGACATCACTGTGAAGAGGCAGACTTCCAAAATAAGTTGAAAAATGTTAATTTGCAGCTATTCTCATATACATAGCATGGGGCTTCAACATGCTCCGTAGTCCGTGGTGCATAACCACGGGGTGAATGGGGGGCCCCTTTCCACAGGAAAATTTCAAAAATTGGGATAATCTTTGTTGTTTATATATATATTTCGCTTTTCAAAATTGTCTTCAGAATTGGGCTAAATTTGAACACTCGTCTTTGGAGGAGGTCTTGGACTCCT
This sequence comes from Chiridota heheva, assembly GCA_020152595.1. Classification (NCBI taxonomy): domain Eukaryota; kingdom Metazoa; phylum Echinodermata; class Holothuroidea; order Apodida; family Chiridotidae; genus Chiridota; species Chiridota heheva. The sequence continues at coordinate 280,769 of JAIGNY010002318.1, forward strand.
CACTTTTTTAATACTGGCTACACCACAATCAGTAGTGCAGCTATCGTCCATGGGCGTATTATGTTCAGGACCCTTGTCCAAGTATTTGCAATATGACATTGCTTGACCGCTTACATTTACGTTTAGATGTACGCAAACACTCGACACACTGGCATAGTATGGAGACTTACCTATTAAAGGTGGTACCTCATTGGTTGAGACCCTGGGAATTGAAGCACACACCTGATATGCTGGCACTTTTAACTCCAAGTCACTTAGTGTCTCCTTACCAAGAACGTCACTGACTGGGGTATTCTGATTGAGCTCAGGGTCTTCTGAATGATGGTGGTGGAGGTTGAGGCATCAGTTTCTAATTGGGTGGATTTATGAGGGTTCCCCGAAGAAGAACGGTTGGATTTCCAACTGCCATGTTAATTTTCCAATTTTTGGGGAAGGCACCCAACCCCATCCCTCTTATTGTGACGTATCTGCTCCTTACCAACCATGTTGTTACACACCTGGTAGATATTTTTAACTCTGAAGCTTTTGTAACTCACCTGTGTAACATGGAACTCCAGACTTGGTTGAATTAACATTCCAGCTTTAAATAAGTCTTGTCCGTCTATCAGTTCGGGAGCAACCCCAAAAAGTGGGTCCTTTGAAATACCAAAAAAATTGGGTACTTTTATGTATTACGTCATCGCATGGGCCTACACATTGGACTAGCCCACACTAAACATATGAAGTTTCTTATTTTCCGCTCCAGATTGTCCAAAATTTCAATAAATAACCTGAAATTTTGGAAAGGGATAGTAAACAGATATTCAAAACTTTCTGCCGCTGCTTTTTGATATTCACGGTCGTCTTTTGAAGAAAATAAATAAAACAGATTATGGGCAGTCTGTTTTGTTCATTTTTTCAAGAAGGCGATGATGAATTTCAAAAAGCAACGGCAAAAAGTTTTTGATATCTATTTACTATCCGTCTCCAAAATTTCAGGATATCCAGTGGAATCTTGGACAATCCGGAGCGAAAAATGAGAAACCCCATATGTTTAGTGTGGGCTAGTCAAATGTGTAGGCTCATGTAATGACGTAATACATACAAGTACCCAGTTTTTTGGGTATTTCAAAGTACCCACTTTTTTGGGCTGCTCCCGAACTGTCTATCATGAATTCAAGTGGTTCTTCTTCTGTGCAGTGTGGGGCAAACTGTCAGTTGGGAGTTAATAGGATGGGACACGAAGGGCACTTTTACTAAGCAATCCATTGGAGAATAAAACTCTTGACCAATAGAAGATCATGAATAGCTGCACGTAAGGGGTATACATAACACCGCTGAGGAGCAGTCCCCACCATAACCTATGATTTTAAAGCACTGACGAGGGCTGGAGCAACCTATCGTGGTAAAGGCCTGAGAGGAGTAAAATGATAGGGAAATCAATAACTATGAGGCATACAAGTGATATAGTCAGAGAGCTGTTCCGCGTCTCCATTTCACTAACTGTCAGTCTGTCAATGTTGTGATACTGTTTTCATCTGGATGTGTTTGAAGATAATCTCAATGATCCAAGGTGCTCTCAACTTCCAAACAGAAATTGAATTATTTTAAGTCACTGCAAATTTTCCATTTACCGAATTCCATCCCCTCTTCTGTGTGAATAAACCGTTTTCAGGAAAGGCTGAATGTTTAGTACAGGGTCTTATCTAAAGCTTCACATGAGTGGTATAACCCAATAAATAACCAAATGTGGCACCACCACAGTACTAGAGAGTCCCCAACCCAATATGCATATCTAAACTAAGATCATCATAGCAATTTTTCATTTTTAAGGGAAAATGTACCTCTGTAACAGACATACAACAATATTTGAATGAAAGGTAGCTTTTAACACAATCTGGTTTTCCTTCTCCCCTGGAAAATCTGCCTCACACTTTTCAATGAAATCATTGTAGCACATTTGTTTGTTCAAATCAAATTGATTTTACAACTGAATGTGCATTACTCTTTTCCCATTATCTATTGAAATATTTCAAGAATAAGCATTTCAAAATTAGGCATAACTTTTCTCTGGGCTGTCAGATTGCATAGAAAATCTTTTCAATATTACTTTTATACTTTCCATTCTTGTTTCTGACAAAAATAAACGAATAAATCATTGGATTGGTTTAGTGTTAAACAACACATTACTTCGCGAATGCAGGACATTCATGTGTTCCTTGTACAGTGGGTCTGTTACAATAAGCCTGTCTGCTATTTCAATTTTAAAAGTGGCTCCATCAGATCTACAGTGACCTAAAATACAAAATACATACAAAACTGGTATGTCTATGGACCTTGTTTGAGGCAGACAAATTTATAGATCAATAATTAGGGGATAAATGGTTTACAAATACAAACATTTACATAACACTTAAGAAAAGTCAAAGAAAAACTTTATTTGATAGTACAATTTATTTATCTTTTTTGATTCAAATGTAAGTATGGTTTCAACTTCATCACAAATAAGCAATGCATTAAACCCTTCATATGTATAGGTGCTTCTTTAAAGATATATGGATGTGTAGCAGCAACGTATGCTAAAATGTTTTAAAATTCATGAAAAATAGCACAAAAAAATCATCCAAATCGGTTAAAAATTGACTATTTTAGAGCATTTTAAATCTTCAGGCCAAAATATGCAAATTTTTGTTCCTCTTCTGATGAATGAGTGGGCGGAAACTCCTATTTCCTTATGTAACCCCTTTCTTTTGTTTTTTAATTCATTGTCACACATTGTCACGCATTTGTGAAAAATAGAAAGGAATTTCATCCAAATGTTTTTAGGTGTTAACCATACCCTTAACCAAAATCTAGCAGTAATAGACTTTTGTCTTCATTTTCAAGAACTGAAATTTTTAAAGATTGTAATTATTGACCATTAACCAGTTACATGACACTTTACTTTTTCTAAGTTGAGTTTTCTTAAGGACCAATAATGATAGTTTGCATAAGACATTAAACCATCTGCATCTTGTTTACCTTTTCTGTTGATGCAAAGACATATTGTGCTACCCACATTCATGTCTTACACTGCTCCAGTATCAAAATGTACTGATCCAATTCATTACTGCATGTAAAACAAAGAAAGAAATGATATGAAAGAATCATCTCATGAAACAATCTTCACATATAGTATAAACGCGTATTTCATTTTATCATGTGTGAAGTATGCTGTAAAAAAAAAAAGAAGATGGATGGAGATATCATTTGATGCTGTATCACTGTCAGTCACATCATTTTTCTTCAGTTGGTGTTGCTGTAGCTTCCATGCAACCTAAATGACTGATGGGTAAATACAGATCTAGTCCTGATACTGCTCTTATTTGAGCACTTTTTTTCTTTTACAAATATAGTACTTATTTGATTTCTCTGTTGCTTTCCCACAATCTTTGAGAGAAAGTAAAAGGTAGTGTAAGTTAATATCAAGACCATGTGATGCTGTAGTACTTTCCTCTCAAACAACTGAGGGATACTTTAAATAAAATTGACATAAAATATCAAGCGAGGTTAAAAACTTGTGGTGGTTTTGCTATAGTTTCTAGTAGACAAGACAGCATTTTAACCATTGACCCTTCTTAACATTCTGGGCTGCAAAAATCAGGATTTAGTTTTAAAATCTTAATTCTTTTTCCCCTAATATAAATTGTTCTGAAATAAATATGATTTGTTATTTCTAGATATACAGTATAGGGGCCTTGAAGCAACATGTATGAAGGCAATTTGTGTACAAATCAATTGTTAGCTTTCTTAACTTAAGAATGAATGTATGAAGGTGAGAAAATGGCTGCAATATAATAGCAGAGTTATAAAAGAGAGTAACACTCCATACTGCCATATGGAACCAAACTAAATCCAATTTATACTCTTTTCAATCTACAAAAACAATATGACAATAAATGAACTGTCATGACAAGATTTTTGAAGACGGTTAATGTTACTGTAAAGTCCTGGCAACAGTACACTGCGTTATATATACTGTATCTAAGGGGTCAAACTGAGAATTAACAAAGTTAACCCAATTTGTTGTCTATCTCAGTATTTCTGAAGAATAAAAACGTTTTTAGATCTACATGTACAATTAGACTGGTTTATGGGGCCTGTGAAAGCATGAAATAATCACAAATCTGCAATGCAGAACAACAAACATAAAATGTTTCAAATGATATCAGTTCTGATGTGAGAACAAGACAGAACAAGAACATCAAAATAGTGTATAGTACTGTAGCTTGTTCCCCAATCAAAAAAAAAGAAGTTATTCCTGCATTAATGCTCTATACTGGTCTAGCCTGACAGACCCCTAGCTTGATTTAAAAAAGGGCAGGGTGCAAGAATTGTTCAGGGGCACATTAATGCGTGCGAACAACACCAGGGGTCCCTTAAGGCTCAAGCCCCTGGTAGAGAAGCTCTGGGATTTTAGCTATAATCATACCTCTTAATGAAACTCTTCTGATTAATAAGGACCAGTCATTGCCAAACAGGACAATTGCTTACTATGCTATCAATCTGTGTTCTGTATCCATGTAAGGTATTCATTTATGAGGTTCAATAATATTATTAGATAAAATGAAAAAAAAAAAAAAAAACATTAATTGTTACATCTTTTCTGAGGGGCAGGGTGGACCCCCACGGGGACGAGCGGGCCATCGGAGGGGCAGGGCGGGTTTCCCAAGTGAAACAGCAAATCTAGGGGTCTGAACCAGATAATGATAAGAGTATGCTTCAAATCAACTCAGAAAAACAGCTCTACCTACAGACCTATGTGCTTAACTTTTCAACACCCCAGAATTTTGATACAATTGTTTTTGGAACAAACAAAAAAACATTTTGTTGTAATTTAAACTAGTTATCATTTCATAAACTTTCTATACCAAGGCGTTGTGTAAGGTAAATATACAATGTATGATCGGGCACTGCAAACTTATGTTTAAAACCAATATCATTTTCATGCTATGTTTTTTGTGTTATATCTGTGATCCAAAAGTAAATTAGCACATTTTTGACCAAAAAATAAGTTGCGAAAAACTAGCAAATAATCAAAATTCATTAACAGTACCATGATGCAATGTTAAGGGTCATACTATTTTGTAATTGTGCAGCTTGTATTTCGGTCTGCATGACATTTTCAGAAGTTGACAAAGAAGTTTTGTTTTTGATGTCAAAGATGACATAATAATTTTCAAATATTTCAAAGTAGTCTGAAATCATCTGAGTATGACCATGACTACTCCAACAAACTTAGCAGGACTACAGTATATTGAACTGTTACTTTAGTTAGGACATACCAGAGAAGACGGTAAATATTAACAAATTTCCAACACTTCGGGACATGCAAACTAAAGGGGGATACTACTATAATTCCTCAATTGTGTTAAAATCTGCAGTTGTTCTTAAGAATGTTACACAAAAACAATAAGTAATATTAGAATGTAGCAAATTATTATCAATGTTGAATGCTTACATTTTAAGACACTAAGAATATCAATCGTAAGGTAAGATTTGAGTAAGAATATCAATACTAAGGGCAATCTAACACGGTTATGGTGCGGGCTGTGAATGTATGCTTTAGCCTATATATTATATTTATGGAACTGCCATTTCCAGCATTCACTTGGATCAGTTTTTGTCTGCTGCAGTTCTGTTATGTAATAATTGATGTAGTCAACTGTCGGAAGGCCCTATGTTGCAAATTATTTTATGGGGTGACTCATAATATAAACTGGTCTAGTTTAACTTCTAAGCAGTGACTATTATGTTATTGGTCTGACTGAGTAAGGCAATCAATGGAATAGGCTTCTAGGCCTACATGGTATTTGAGGCATGGCCATGATATAGGCCTTATATGTCTCTCATGCACCTTTATATACCTAGCTGTACTTGTTGCATAACAATTTTTTCAGACTTTGCTAAGGCAGTAAGGTGGGTAACAAATTCGGATCATACTACAGTAATAGGCCCTAGTAGGCCTTTGTACTAAACCTAGTAGTAATATGCCTACTGCCAATGCCACTAGGCCTAGGGCCTAAGTATTTGGTGCATAAACAGATCGTTCTTTGGTAGACCTAAACCTAGTACCAGCAAATCTAAAATTGTGGATAACGGTAACAAGAATATCATTTGTTTATATCCGTAAGCTCTGTCAATAATCGTACAATCAAATTGATTTTATTTTGCATAATTAAGTCCTATGTCTCAATGCATTGCCATAATAACAACCTAGTCTTACGGAAAAGCCACACCTTATCACGTTAGGAAGGAAATTAAGTCTAAGAAGTGAGAATTTGGACTGGCATTTTTCCTGGGCATTTTCACCCACTAAAAGTACTTAAAAGTGGCTTAAATTTGACGACACTAATAGTTCACTTTATAAAAGCATACTGATTCTAATAAAAAGTTGTCTGCTATGAGGAAACGTGACTTTTACAGATGAGAAAACGATTGACGTATTTTACCTTTTCAAAGATCATCACAAAATGGGCCACGAATTTTTTTTTATTTTGAGAACTTCACCAAGACTGAAAATGCTCGGATGCCGATTTAACCCGAAATATAATGTCTTGTACGTCATTTAATCTTCTCATGTAGTGACGAACATTGAAACTGCATAAGTTAGAGCAATTTGAATTATCCGGATTCATTCGGGAGTGATCGTTTTACAAACCACGAAATGCTCAATTCGAACTTCCAGGTCAAGGCCTCAAAAATTAATAATAT
>JAIGNY010002318.1:292500-315000 GCA_020152595.1 Chiridota heheva
AGATAGATAAGGTTTTGAAAAACACTGTTCCTCACTTTGTAGAGGGAAAGTATGTCCTTCCCTTCCCCAATGCACTAAAGGATTATTACTCCGCTGGGAACTGAAGAAGCAATTTGTTACAAAATTACATTCGTTGTTTTTTTTTTGATCTAAACTTCACTCAGTATCTTCATAAAAAATATTCCATAATAGCTAGTGTTTTTAATATAAAACTTATTTCTTCAAACTTTTTTTTTTTTCATTTTTTTTTTTCTTTAAATTTTTTCCTCCAAACTTTTCTTAATTGCCCCTAATGGGCTTCTGTACATTCGCATTTCAAAAGTTTGACATATATAACACAACAAAGTTATTAAAATTGTTGATCTATATTCCAATACATTTCACCCGTTGACCTGAATTTAACATCAAAAAAGAACAATGCATGTGTTTTTAGACTTACACTAACTCTTTAACAGGTTAACAACCATTTTGATTTTATTTTATTTCCCCTTAAGATCAGCTATCCTTGACATAGGGAACTTTGGTGGCTACATTCGCGACTATATTCCTGGGCATGCTGGGTGACATTGAACAAGATCTAATTTGCAGAACAATCATCAAATCAAGTACAATGATGAGTGTGATCCATTTAGGTAACCGGGATTTCCAGGTTAAAATACCATTGACAACCCGACCTTCCATTGTTTTAGTTGTTTGTTGTTAGGCAATTTACTACCTTGTTTCAAAGAGCTGCTTGTTTTCAATACGCAAATACTAAAAATGGGAGAGCATAATCGGTGGCTGACACAACCCATGGATCTCATCAAAATTTTGTAGTTTTACTGCCAATCAAACTATCGTATGATAATAATTCCCTGCAGTCACTGTCAACATAGGAACAAAAATAGAATGTAAAATGAAATAAACGGCTGGAAACCCTTTGTAATGCAGGTTATCACGGCGTCTGGTCCAGTCGAGGCGCAGTTGGACTCCTGATGTATTTTTAGAAAACACAGTGGAGATCAAGTCATTTGCAAATACAACATGCAATTTGGTCAAATCAACAGAAATCATCCAGGGCAAAGGGAGGGATAAGATAGACATGGTCGAGTAGTGTGACTAACCTGGGGAGGGGGGAGGGGGGGGGGAGTTCCATATGTGAGGTATATATATATATATATATATATATATATATATATATATATATATATATATATATATATATATATATATATATATATATATATATATATATATATATATATATATATATATATATATATATATATATATATATATATATATATATATATATATATATATATATATATATATATATAGCACAGTTGGATTATGAAAGTATTATTAAACCTTAGAGAGATCTGTATATCTCATCATTTTTTATATATATATATATATATATACATATATATATATATATATATATATATATATATATATATATATATATATATATATATATATATATATATATATATATATATATATATATATATATATATATATTTATATAATTTTCAAAGTTGAGGGAATTGGTAGAAATTGTTCTCTGTTATCAAGGCCGTAAATGCTTTAAAGAAATATTCCCATGGATTTTCGTTTCTATGTATCTTATTGAGACAAATTTGAGAAACAGATTGGTAACAAAGCAAGTTCATATTTTATTTCTAGAAGAAGTTATTAAACTTTAAAGATTTTTCTTGCCCGCATGAAAATGACTTTTGTACTGTTAGTAAGCCATATTAGTAAAGTCTAAGTCATTGTGATGTCATAACAGCACTTTTGTACTATCTTTATGTATTTCTTTGAAAATTAATCGCCATTTAAAAAAATCAAATATAAGTTACAAGATTGGAAAACATTATTGTAATTTTATTGTACATTATTATTAATAATTTTTGATGAAAAAAAATGTTTCTAATCATTTAGGAAACATGAAATCAATTTTCAAAGAGATACTTAAAGAATAGTACAGAAGTGCCGTGATGACCTAATGAACAATATCTTTTACGCAGACAAGAACTATCTTTAAAATTGAATAACTTCTTTTAGGATATTAACTTGGTTTTTCACCAATATGTTTCTTTATTAACCTCTATCAAATATATTAGAATGAAATGCCATTGGAATATTCCGTTAAAGGCCATGCTGCCATGTGGAGATAACAGCCTACTGTCAAACTGTACAATGAAATTCACAGTACAAATTATCGAGGACGAGCAGTTTATTTATGTCCGTTCAGTTTGTTTTTATGAATTAACAATGAGCCTAAGTTCCCATTAATGGTTTAGTTAAAAACAGAGTAATGGGAAACGGAGTGGGGGCTGTGGCGTGGTGGGTCACGGAGGAGCAAGGGAATTTCGGCGCCTCCCCCCTCCCCCCTCCTGAAAAATAAATGCTCATCAGAGTAAAACGTTTGCCACTTAGATCTAAATTGGCATAAACCGTTTAGGAAATTGTTTAAAATCAATGTTTCAAATCTAGAAACTATTAAAGCCCTGGAAGGGGCCCAGAGGGGCAAAGCCTCCCGAAGCACTGATGTGGTAAACTTTTCCGAAAATTGAAGGAAAAAAATTCCTAAAAATTGAAGAAATTTGATCGAAAATTGGAAACAAGGTTCGCGAAAATTGAAGAAAATTTCCCAAAGATTGGAGAAAATTTCCGGAAAATGAAAGAAATTTCCTGAAAATAAAAAAATCTTTCGTAAATGAAGGAAATTGAAGAACTCCCAAAATTGAAGAAACTTTTGGCAAAATGAAGGAAATTTCACAAAAATTGAAGAAATCTGCCCAAATATTAAAGAAAATATCCCGAAAATTTCCGAAAAATGAAGAAAATTTCCCAACATTGAGTAAGAAAAACCTTCCAAATATTGAAGAAAATATCCCAAAAATGAAGAAAATTTCTCCAACAATTGAGAAAAACCTCCCAAATATTGAAGAAAATATCCCAAAATGAAGGAAATTTCACGAAATTGGAAGCAAATTTCACGAAAATAAAGAAAATTTGCCAGAAACAAATTTCACGAAAAATAAAGAAAACTTTCTAAAATTGAAGAAAATTTCCGCAAAATGAAGAAAATTTCCTAAAAATTGAAGAAAATTTCCGCCAAATGAAGAAAATTTTCCGAAAACTAAAGAAAACTGCCCTAATACTCAATGATCCTGAAAATAAAGGAAATTTTTCGAAAATGGAAGCAAATTTTATAAAAATGAAGGAAATTTTCCGAAAACGAAGGAAATTTCCCCAAAACAAAGAAAATGTTCGGAAAATTGGAGATGATTTTCTCAGAAATTGAAGATTTCCTGAAAGTGCAGAAGATTTATTGTGGAAAATAAATTCGTAACACGTTCATTATTGGGGAAGGGGAGGGGGGGGGGCTTAAAATTGTGTCAATTCTAGGCATACTATAAAGGTGAAGGCTGCGAAGCCCTGATGGGGACCCAGGGTTTCTCGTGGTAACAGAAAAGGGCTTTAAATGTGTCACATTTCTTGGGTTCAGCTGCACGTAGCGGCGCTGGAGGAGAAACCCCGGAATCCCTCCATTTCTTCGATTTTCAGAGCAAAAATTGTTTAATATTGCGTCAACGTCCTAGCTGCCGAGAGAGCGAAGCCCCAGGAAGTTAGTAGCGTATTTTTGATAGCAGAAAATTGCTCAAAATTGTGTCAATTCCGAAGTAAAGTGAGTTATAAGGAATATTATTTTGGAACAAATGTTCAAATGTAGCCTAGGATCCCATTGACTATATATATATAAGAATAAAGCTACAACGTTGAGAATAAGAATTATATAAGAGTATATTTTCATGACAATTTTTGCGCCCCTGTGAGCATTCAGCGCCCTCTCAAAAAGCTTCTAGCAGCTGTATTCAATAAAATCGTTTGCCCTTCATATCAGGAGCAGATAGTCTTTTCTGTGGAAAATCATTTGCTTTTGGACTTCAAAAATGAAATAATACTTGCTTAATAATATAGGAAGAAGTTATTAATCAACACGTAAAAACAATTCTCAGGACAATTTTGGAGCCCCCTTGAGCACTTGGCGCCCTCTCAGAAAGCTTCGCTGTGGGCTGTCGCCCCTTTGGCTGTTTGGCTTCTGCCAATATATAGAAGTGAAAAAAATTCACTAAAATTATTGATAATTTCCGAAAGTAAAGAAAATTTCCCGAAAATTGAAAAATGATTCACAAAAATTTCAATGGCGGAAGAAGAGGAGGGGGAGGGGGGGAGGGTGGTTTCTGTTCCCAATTATTTTATATTGTGGGGCAATTTTGTTTTACACCTCCTGCGCTCGAATTCTAGTTACACCCCTGCTGGTACCCATGACATCGAGCCTTCTCCTCAATTAAACAATGACTTTAACATATTATTGAATGTTACCTGGTTACGGGGAAAATGCTATTTACATAGACGAAAATAATTTCAAAGATTTTCAATTTGATCCTTGCCTTCTTGTCCAAAGCGACTTTCGCGATTTAACATTTAAAACAAACATTTTAGAGTTATTGAATCATTTTAGACCGTGCCTTATTTTGCTGACAGTCTGCATGACTCCTTGTGATACATTTCAATTTAATGAAAATCTCTCAGGCCAACACTGATCTTTTCCTGGTATATCATACTAGGTCTATGCCTCCAGCGCATGGTGTATGGATGATTAATTTTGACTTAATACACCCCATGATAACAAAATGTGTTACGGACAGAGATTTTGACGAGAAAGAATTTTGTTTAATGCTACAAGATAACAACAGTTTGTTAAATGATTTTTATTATCAACAAAAACGCGAGATATCTAGCGGCAGTCAGATCTCCGACGGTTAACACACTTCTCAATAAATTGGAATATTATTCTTAACCAATCAACTTCACGAATGCTATAGGTCCATTAAAGGTATACCCATAATATCCCTGTACATTGGCGGCGGAACTGGGGCACAGTGGTAACCCACCCCCTCTCCCCGTCCCCTTACTTTCACTTTTCTCAAAAGTTAAAAAATCCAGCCTTTCAGAGAGGAGAAGTGCCCCTTCCATAAAGACAAGTGCCCTTTTCTCGGCAAGGAACGTGCCCTTTCAAGCAGGGCGTTACTTGACTTCGAGGCCAGGGGTGTACGTCAAATTTGTCAGACAAAAATCTGCATTTGCAAGACTTATTAAAAAAGATATGGTCTATTCAATCACACAATATAGAATAGTTGGGGACAGATCACACCCCTTCGCCCTCCCACCAATGCGGTTAAACTGAATTGGCAAACGTGATATTGTGTAGCACCGTGTGCCCGCTTACGGGCCCCTTGACGAGGTCTATAGGGCGAAGCCCCTGGTAGCTCCGAAGATTTCTTGTTTTTGATGCTCCAAAATGGCTGAAAATCAACACAAAGTTCGATAATTTGATTGATGAAAAGACTGACAATTTTGTTTTTTATTCTAATGTTAAAACCTACTATCAGATAATTATTTGGGTTACCATTTCTAAACAGTCAGAGGAGAAATTGTCCCTGCAAATTGAGTAAATTCAGGCAAAATAGTAGGGCTCATGTGCAAATCCTTGCATTTAGACTGTGTCCAGGGGCAAAGCCCGGGAAGCTCTAAAGATTTCTTGATATTTATGCCCCACAATGGTTTAAAATCAACAATTTTTAAAAATTAATGTAAGTGATAAAAAGAAGACAATTTCATATTTGTTTAAATCTATGAGATAAGTATTTGCAGAACTTCCCTGCAAATTAAAAAAAATTCGGGGAAAATTGTGGGATTTATGGGCGAAGCCTTGGAAGCAGCGGCTTAGAAAAGTATTTGAAATCGGGGGCCTGATTTTATAATTTGCCTCAACAAACCTCAGTACCAAAATGTACTATGAGTCACTAATCAAAAACTATTTGTAAAGGGAGTATCGTTAAATTATTGGAAACATTGGTAAAAATGACGGTCCAAAAAATTGAAGAAAAGTTCCCAGAATTGAAGTGAATTTCCCAAAAAATTGCCGAAAAATTACGAAAATTGAACAAAATTTGAAGCAAATTTCCCCAAAAATGAAGGAAATTGCACAAATATTGAAGTAACTTGAATTTCCCGAAATTGAAGGAAATTTTGCCAAAAATGAAGAAATTAAAGAAATTTGAAGCAAGTTCCCAAAAATAACGGAAATTGCAGAAAGTTAGAAGCAATTTTTACGGAAATAAAGGAAATAAAGTTCCCAAAAATGAAAGAAATTGCACAAAAAATGAAGAAAATTTCACGAAAAGTGATAGAAACTTCTCGAAAATTGAAAAAAAATTCGTGAAAATAAAAGATATTTGAAAAAAATTGAAAAAAACAAACAAATTGCGTAAAATTAATGCCAAATGAACGAAAAATGAAAGAAATTGCACCCGTTGAAGCAAATTTCACGAAAATAGAGGACATTTTACAAAAATTGAAGAAAATGAAGGAAATTGCACAAACATTGACGAAAATTTCACGAGAATGAAAGAAATTGCACAAAAGTGAAGCAAATTTCACGAAAATGAAGAAAGGTTTACAAATATTTTAAAGAAATTGAAGACAATTTCCCGAAAATGAAGAAATTTTCACAAAACATTTTCACTTATCTTAAATCTGCTAGATGCCCATAGTTCATTAAATGGCCATACATACAGCTGTACAGCAACACTTGTACTTGACTGGCAGGTCAACTGATATAATCTCTTCAGATGATAAGCTATCTGTTAATCATTATGCAATGATTGACTTGTTGTTGTTGTTGAACTTCAAAAACAAGAAAAACGCAAAACGTATGTAGACAGGTAGATAAGGGTTGTTGATGCTGTCATTAGGTCATCAATAGGCTACCATGCTGGCAACACTTCATGTCAGACTTTGGAACAGGCATGGTGACTTACTCAAGATTTCAACGATAAGCTCAGTCATCGGTGGGATTTGCCTCCCAAAAGTACACCAAAATCGCCTTACATGAGATCGAAACATGAAGAAAGGCGGAAAGGTCCTCTTCCCCGGTCACAGTAACACCGCCTATGATAATCTATACATATATCTCACATACAGAAGAGGAATATTCTCGCGAATTCTCATTTTTCATATAGGCCTACGTAATAGAGGACGTACTACTAGATACACAAATGGAAAAATCGTGCTGATATGATATTCCGTTTTGGAGTATACGTGTCAAAGATTTGACCTGCAGTGCCTGTGTGACCTCGCAGAGTACAGTCTTGTGACATTTTTTTGTTTTTTTAATTTATGTTTTGAAAATGTATTGCCTCTTTCTTAATTGTTGGAAACATTTTTGAACGCAACATGCTATGCCCATCTCATCATGTGCCTTATACCAGGGAGTAACTCCCTGCTTAAGCTCTAAGTAACAGAAAAAACATTTTACATTAGTACATATAAATGCTTGGATGTATGGATGTGGATAAAAGTTGAGATTCATGGAGGAAACGGGGGTATAGCACTACATCCTTGGTCATCGGTCATCGATCTTAAACCCATGCATAGACAGACAGACTACCAAAAAACCAATAGTTTTCAAGTTCCGATGCGCAATATGTATTTCAAGTTTGTTAATAAAGTTTATCACACAAGCCAATGCTTACAAGGATGAAATTTTACAATTTGAAACTTTGTGGCAGTGTTCAAATATGAGCATTTCAAGATTTTAAGATTGAGCCCCGCCTAACCATTAATATGCATGACATCACCACCAAAAGCCATAAGGCAGATAGGGCACATGGACTATCTGTGTACCACATACAGATATGACATGAATCCGGTTTATCGTTCTTGAGATATCGTGTTATATCTGATTACATATCGTGCATATGCTTCTGATACTTTCGCATTCGGCGGCGTGAACCAAACAAAATCCGAAATCGTGATGGAATGGAACATATGCAAAGATACCAACCACGATATTACTATATCTGTAAACATTTGTTCTATATTTGTGTCAGTCGACTGTGACCTTTATCTGTTTATTACATAATGAATCTAATCCGCTAATACTTAATTCAAACACAAGCAAGACAGTGAACATTTGAAGAAAACTATATTTTCAATTGGTTTTATATCAGGTTTTGTCACTTTACAATTAACTTTTGACCTGAGATATTACAAATTGTTGGTTCATCCATGGAGCTATTAACTTAGTTAATAGCTCCATGGTTCATCAAATAGAGGGAAGGTCAATTTTACAAAGTTATTGAGAGCTATTGACATGATTGAGGACAGTTATTTAAGACTACGTGCTTACTGTGTACCCTGGAATCGGGAAAAACAATAACAAGGAGCACTATGTATGCTTCTTACATAGAATACAGAGGAGGAGGAGAAAGGAGGGTAGGAGGGGGGGGAGGGGGTGGGGGAGAAAATGATGATTACTTTCCTTAGTCAAATCTTTCTGTGTTTTGCCTGAATTTGCCCCAGACGCAACACGTTAAATGAAGGAAAAATTATATGCATACAATTAATCTTATTGAAGAATAAACAGCTTTATTTGAAATTGAATGTGAGATATATAAAAGAAAACTGACCTCATTATGATTTGCATTAACTTGCACAAGTTCGCCAGAACGGCAATATAATTTCCAAGTGGAGGGTAACGCATTAATGATACCAAAATAGGAAAAGGGGAATCTTTTAAACGAAATTCATTGACGAAGGTCAGAAATCTTTTAGCTTTTTTTAAATTTTTAGTTGTGACATCGTCCTCAGTAAACTTAATGTATTATTTGGCGATGTTAATAACATTGTTTCTCCCCATATTGAATGTTGTATCCTCTATGCCAAAAACTGTATTTATTTTTGTAGGATCAACAGTAATGTACCTCAGGTGAACCATTTTCACCGTTCGTTTTCTTTTACACTTAAGGTGGACAAATTTAGCCTTAGTAATAAAACTAATGCTAAATTCTTTGACTATTTCAAATGATACACATTATGATCTCGATATTTCACTATACTTTGTTATGGTGGTTATTTTGCATAGTTTGAATTGTTACGATACTCGTTTATAAATTTCACGAATCCAAATGCATTTAATCATTGAGATTGAGTTGTTCACAATTAATGTTTCTATAAGCCTATATGTTTTTGTAATTTGTTTATATTTCATGTTTTAAAAAATTGCTGTGTCTGTCTGAAAAGAAATTCATTTATGTTTGAATTAAACAAAAGTTGAATAAATGGTGGAGTTATAAAATATTATTATTTTCATTATTATTATTGTTTATCATTGTTGTTGTTGTTGTTATTATTATTGTTACTAATATTGTTATTGTTATTGTTGTTATCATTACTATTATTATCATTATTATTATTATTATTATTATTATTATTAATATCATTATTATTATTATTATTATTATTATTATTATTATTATTATTATTATTATTATTATTATTATTATTATTATTATCATTATTATTATTACTATCATTTATTACTAGTCTTGTAATTATTACTATTTATTATTGTTATTATTTATTATTATTATCTATTATCATAATCATTTATTTATCATTATGATTACAAGTTTATGTATCTTTACTTGTTTTTCATAAATTAGAACATGTCACCTTCTAAAGTAAAGCAAATCTTTTGTATCTGTTTGAAGGTCAGTCATCATGTTAACGTTGATATTAATGTAAAAACAGTAATCTAATTGCTGATCTCATCACCACTTGTCACTTACCAATTACCTAACCTTCATATGATTGTGGGTCATTCTGTATATCAGTCTTTAAACTTTGACCTCATAACAGTCCTCTTTCACTTTCCCCATCACATCAATGCATGGTTCCCATAAGGCCCCCATAATACAGAAATTCCATTCACCTCATTCAAACACTGCAGCAGAAATGTGAAAATAGATTTATTACCACTTGACATTTGTGCCTCAAAGCTTGCGCTGCACAACTTTACCTAACAAGTAAGGTACCATGCCACCACTTTGGATCACAATCGGGCGTTGGTTTTTACGTTTATATTGGCTCAAATTTCTTCATTTTGAACAAGTATTTGAGCTTTGACTCTTTCAAAAGCCAAACTATAACATGCATAGCACAAGTTAGACTGCTATTATACCCTTTATGTCCCATCCACAACTCTAACTATTACCTCATAATACCTCATAACAGTTCACCTTTAACTTTTCACATCACAACAATGCAATAGTTTCCATAAGGTCCCCATAATGTGCATATCCCCATTCACCCCATTCAAGCACCACAGCAGAAAGGTGAAAATAAGCTTCATTGTCAGTTAATGTATCTAAAGTTTCGTTGATTTAAGAATCAGTAAGCTGTTGTAATATCACTATAAGGAAGTTACCAATTACTATTTACTAATTACTATTTTAGACATGCTATTGTTTTTCTCTTTAATGCCGTTAGCCTAGGCCTATCTGTAACATATCGAGAACAAAAGAAAATTTAAGATTAATTAGTAACAAAGTTATTAAAAAAATTAAGTAACTCATCGAAAAAGAAACGAGGTAGTTATTATAAAAATTCGTTGAGGCCTACATTCAAAGAAACACTGGTTTAAATATTGATACCGTTCTAACATGCCTTATGATTTGCACATTATTTATTTCTTATTTTCTTATTTCTGATTTATCACTCGGCGGCGCCTACGATTTGCGGGACGACTTCAAATTGTTTACCTTGAGAAAAGAGACGTTATCACAAATCAGGATTTAATGGTACGTGTAATATTATTTCTTAATATAATTGTATAGTTAAAATTATGTAGAAAAAAAATATCAGAATATTTGACTACATCTTAGCATTTCTATCGAAAGTATAATGTTAATTGCTTCGTAAATATGTGTGGAAAATGATTTTACGCATGTACTACCGCAAGAGGACAAACTTATGATAAATCACTGCGCCGGACCAAATAAGAACCACCAGAGAAAAGGCTTAAGAAATCATTTCTTTGCCAATATACATTATGGCGCTAGGCGTACCTCCACGTTTTCATGAACAAATGATGTACATAGCAAATACCGCTTACGACTAAAACAGATCAAAAAAAAAGAGGAAAATTCGGAACTAATTTGTCTTGAAAAAGATCATTGTGGCGGGTGCTTTAGTTAGTTAGTGTTTTCGATATATTGTAAGCGTGCGTGCGTGCGCGTAAACGCATTAGAATTTGAATATGCCGCGGTAGAGGTGTACTGTAACGCGGCTGATCATTTGTTTACAAAAACATTTGATTTCAGCGTATCATGCGTGCGCACATTAGTCCAATTGTACCTTACGTTCTCTGCATAATGCCAGAAACGTGACGTCATTCGCCCTATACTACGTATAGGCCAAAGGCCGAGACTCCTATACCTACAGTCTTACAAAATCGTTATACTTTTGTGAGTCACCAACCCATGCTGGTTCCAAGTGAGGGCAGTAGAGAGTTAAGCATTTCAAAAACAGAACATACCAAAGAAATGTGTAAAATTAAATATTCTACGGCAATTGTTGATTTGAATTTTTTTTGCCAACGATCTAATTTTATCGTTACTTTTTGTGCACTTTTAGTTATCAATGGATGGAGTGCGATTTTTTTTTGACAAACCATGCACACAGTGCAGGTACTTTTCGCGATACCGGCACGGTACGGTACGATGCCAATGTGTTTACTGTTCATTGTTTTACGTCTGAACATGACAGATTAAAAGGTTAAAACATTTTAAAGAAATAAATGCCTAACCTTATCAAAGCCGTTATGCATTACGCCTAGGCCCTAGTCTAGTTGGTGAAGGTCGGCCAACACCGTAGGCCTATTTAACGAATAACGTTAGCGATGGGCCGGCCCTAGCCACCTGTACATCCCCGGTTCTGTAGTAATTGCAGTCTGCCTGTTTTTATTTGATAAAAGCTAGGCGTACGCAGTCAGACATGTGTGATCCTAGAGATTTACAATGTAATATCAACTACGGTGGATCTAGACCTAGTCATTGAAGCCTAGCATAGGCTTAGGATTATCGGGTAGTATGAAAAAGTCTGAAGAGTTCAACTTGCCAAATTAACCTATTCAATTTCAGACCTAGCTGTTAGGTCTACAAAAAGGTTATATTTTTGTTAGCTATGGATTCGAATCATTTACCATCGTTTGACCGTAATTTCTTTCACTTTAACCCATTTCTGTATGCTGACATTGTAGAATTGCTGTTGTTTACTAGTCTGCGGCCTCATGAACGCCACCAGTAATGTCAAAAAGTGTATTGTGGGATATGACTAAAAGCTACATTCTTGTAAGACTACATGCAAGTTAGAACTTGACTAACATTAACAAGAAATTAGGCTATAGTTTGCTTCAAATTAGCTGCCCAAACCTACTTAATTTGCCTGGTGATTTGCTGTGTATACTGCTTGAATTTAAACAAAACTTGGCAAAGAATTCATGGATACTGAAAATGAAATACCCCATTTTTTGATATTTGTGAAGGGAACATTATTTATGCCAAACATAAGGTGAATGCAAATAACTCACACACTAGCTCTATGACACATGCAATCATTGTTACAGTTGGGCTCATTTTGTCAGGAAAGGCTATTCACTTTTATTATCAGTTTATGTGGTTCAACCCAATGAATTGGTAGTTTGTCATGCCCATCTCGAACCTATTAACTTTAAAGTGTTGAAGGGAACACATTAAACAATTAAGTAATTCAATTGTGTGTAGGGTAAAGAAAGAGTAATTTGTAAATAATACAGGAAATATACATCAATTGACTTAAATAACTGGTACAGGTTATATGAAATGGTGTGTAAATTCAGTTTTTTTTTAAACAGATCAACACATATTATTCTGCCATTAACTTCTAAAAATCATTCCTATAAATTTCCATGTACATTTATAATAGAGGAATTGGGACTTCATTGTAGAGATAACGAATTTACAAGCTTTGACATCACAATTTTGATTTTCTGCAATGATCACCTATATAAATTTAACTTTAAAAACTAGTAATCAACTTCACAAACATTCCTGACAGTTTCCTTAAAATACATCTTATGTGGATGAACGTACTGCCATAAGTCCTCTACTTATCACTACAGCTTTAGCCCAAATCAGCAAACTTTGTCAGTTCGGGAGCAACCCAAAAAACTGGGTACTTTAAAATACCCAAAAAATTGGGTACTTTTATGTATTACGTCATTACATGAGCCTACACATTTGACTAGCCCACACTAAACATATAGGGTTTCTCATTTTCCGCTCCGGATTGTCCAAAATTCCACTGGATATCCTTAAATTTTGGAGACGGATAGTAAATAGATATTCAAAACTTTTTGCCGCTGCTTTTTGAAATTTATCGTCGTTTTTTTGAGAAAATGAACAAAACAGACTGCCCATAATCTGTTTTATTCATTTTCTCAAAAAGACGACCGTGAATATCAAAAAACAGCGGCAGAAAGTTTTGAATATCTGGTTACTATCCGTCTCCAAAATTTCAGGTTATCCAGTGAAATTTTGGACAATCCGGAGCGGAAAATGAGAAACTCCATATGTTTAGTGTAGGATAGTCCAATGTGTAGGCTCATGCGATGACGTAATACATCAAAGTACCCAATTTTTTGGGTATTTCAAAGGACCCAGTTTTTTGGGTTGCTCCCGAACTGTTTGTGAAGTGATGTTGATATAGGTATAGATATACCACAATATGTTATAATTTCACAATATGAGTTTTTCAGAAAGAAACAGAATTCAACAAAATCTGAGATTCTTCCTATGCAGTCTAACAACTATTGATCCCCATGGTTGTAAAGTGTCGCCTATATTCAACTAAGTTAGGCCTAGTAAAAGACAGTGTGATTTTTCATGTGTGTTTAATGTAAATAAAAGCCTGGTCTGCTGGTTTTTATGTTGAATTTTTACTTGGGGTTTGTGTCTTTTTTTGGTTAGGCAGACAAAATTTTATGTATAAAAAGGGTACACTAAAATTGCCATGTCATATCCTCATAACCTGATAATAGTATGTTCCACTACCAAGTAAAATCATTACATATGTGCCTTGAGTCAGAAAACATTTGGGCAGGGTATTGTGTACTACAAAATGATATACAGGTATTGAGCTCACTAATATCTGGTACAAAATTAATTTAAATTGCAAAACATATTTGTACTCTGTAGTACAGTTAATGATTTTTAACAATCATACAAGATAAAAGTTGAAATAATATTGCACTGTAATGATTTGTTCATTGGATACCAAAGCAAAACCAATGAGAGCAGAACTAAAGATTGCTTATCAATGAGAAAAGAAATTGCATGAAGCAAACTTTTTAAGTGGAGCTTTTTCATCTTCCCAACTTGAGAGCTTGAGAAACTTTTGCAAACAAATTAAAAGCAACTTTAATAAGTAATACACATAGAATATAAAATGCAGGCTGCAATACAACATATAGGTCTATTCCAAAGAGTTTTATGATTATTCTTTAAGTTAAACTTTATTAAATTAGGGCCTGCAATTGTTGGTAAATGATGTTGAACAGAAAAATGTGAATGAAACTTAAAACTTAATAGTTTATTAAAATAAAAATAAAAGTAATAAGTGAGCAATTTGATCTACTGTATCTCTACCTATCTAATTAAGTTGGAACTTAAGTTACTTTTACTTTGTTTTATACACACCTATCTGCCAGTGGGTCAGTCTGTTTAGACTTTGTTTGATGGGAGTTTTGTTGATAACCAACAATAACACTAATTAGACCTACTCCTACATTGGTCTCATGCATGCCCACCTCACCCTAGACAACAATTGTAATGCTGCGTCTCAAGCATGGCTTTTCTATCATGACAGACATTTAAAAGTCAATACCATGGTAATGTACATAGCCCTAACCACAGGTGTTCCTAGCTTAGTGGTGTCACACAATGTAAGTTTAACTTACAACTTACACTAACGTTACTGTAGCCTGGCTAGGCAACACAATGACCCATAATTACCCCGGCGACGCTTTTTGAAAGCAATCAATCGCCACATACATGTCTGATTGAAATAAAATTTAATAAGCAACTTATTCTTGTTCCTAAATAAAAGTAAATTTATTGCCCATATTTATCAGCGTTTACGTCGGTCAGTTAAGGTTAAACTAGCGGCGTACGTACGGCGTACAATGTACGTTCGGCGTTAGCTAGCTTCAGACTGTTCAAAAATAAACTGGCAGAATTAAGATAGCACATTATTTTAGGTTTACTGAAATTGTTCAAAACATCTACTAGTTTTAATCATTTATCCCTTATCAGAAAGGTTGTTTTCGTAGTATTTTAAAAAAAATATACTTATCAGTTAGGCCTAAGTTAGTAGGTGCGATACATGCCTGTTAACAATCTAACGCTGCGCTAAAATGTTGTCGTCCTGCATGTACTGTAAAAAGAAATCGTTGGTTATGTGTTCTTGTTAGAAATAAAATGAACGTTAATCTTGGTTAGAAAGACAAGTTATGATTAAAACTATATATAAATATGATTCATTTTTGAAAGTGAAGAATTTCAATTTTTATGCTAAATTTGCAGCTTGCCTATTTTTTATTGACTCCAATTTTTAATGTACCGACATATCTACTGCCCTGATTTGGAACCAACATGGGTGGAGGACGAACCAAAAAGTATCACGCACTGAGGTATACGAGTTTCAACTCTCGGCTTTCGGCCTATACGTAGTATATGGCGAATGACGTCACGCTTTCTGATAATGCACTGACTGCTGGGATTCCTGCGACTATTTTACTAGCAATCTTAATTCTTAATTCATTTTATTTTTATTTTTATTTTTCTTGACGCCAGGATGTCCTGTAAGTATGCATAATTTTAACATTTCTTTAGTTCAGCACACAATGGTCGTAAACATTTTTATTTTCGTTGAGTTTTCTGTAAAACCCTATTCTCAAGGTCGGGCATCCAGAAATGTTGTGGTGCACGGCGACGTAACAATGCTTTTTTGACGATCTCAAAACTTCACTCAAGGGGGAAAACAAACAGTCAGTAAGCATTGCAATCAATGGGAGAAAAACATGTTTGTTGTCATTTTTCAACAAATACTGGACTAATTGATTTTTCTTCATATATGTAGTGTATTAGATAATAGTTTCCAACATATTTGAGTAACATTAATTTTCGCTGACTGGCTGAGGCCACACACGTATTTATCAAAAATATCCCATTGACTGTAATGATAAAGTTTCCCCTCCAACTTGGCAAAACCGTACTGAGCTCGCCGGTTACGTCGACTCCGACCACGAGAATCACAAAAGAACATTACAATTACAATGTTCTGTTGTAAGAAATCAATAGAATAAATAGCCAAGTATGGTATGAAAAGATAACTGATTAATTTCTTCGGCATTTTAATTACATATCTCAGGAAATTTTTGTTGATCTCCACATTATTTTGTGTATTTTTCCTTATTTTAGGGCACCCCAAATTTCAAGAATTTGACATAAATGTATCGAAAAGTTATTTTCACGGTCAGGTATCATCTAAATTACATAATCCAAAGAAAGAGGTGATTATGTTCAATGAATTGGGACTTGAATTCCCATTTTTCTCCTTTTTAATTGTATGTGTCATTGGCATCAATCTGAAAACAGGAATTAACACTTGAATTCTAAACCCTTAAAAATCAATAGTTTTAGACATGGGGCACTAAATTCGATACCATATTCAGTCTTTTTGTTAAAAAATGACCCCAAATAGTATTACCAGAAAGGGTGACGTCATTCACCTTATACTACGTATAGGCCGAAGGCCGAGAGACAAAACTCCTATACCTACAGTGTGGTACTTTTTGGTTCGTCCTCTACCCATGTTGGTTCAAAGAGGGCAGCAGATATGTCGGTACATTAATAATTGGAGTCAATAGAAATAGGCAAACTGCGAATTTACCCTGAAAAATAAAAATTGAATTTCTTTACTTCTTGAAATTAGTTATATTTATAATAGTTTTAACAATAACTTGTCTTTCTAACCAAGATTTACGTTCAATTTCTAACAAGAACACAAAAACAACGATTTCTTCTTACAGTACATGCAGGGCGATAACACTTTAGCGCAGCATTTGATAGTAGACAAGCGCTTACTAACTTAGGCTTAACTGATAAGTATATTTTAAGAAAAATACTAAAGCGAACAACTTTTCTGATAAGGAATAAATGAACAAAACTATTAGATGTCTTAAACAATTTCAGTAAACCTGAAATAATGTGCTATCTTAATTGTGCCAGTTTATTTTTGAACAATCTGAAGCTAGCTAAGGCCGAACGTACATTGTACGCCGTACGTACGCCGTTAGTTTAACCTTAACTGAACGACGTAAACTCTGACAAATATGGGCAATAATTTCAGTTTTATTTAGGAACAAGAAGAAGATGCTTATCAAATCTGATTTTATTTAGACATTTATGTAGCGATTGATTGCTTTCAAAATGCGTCGCCGGGGTAAGCATAGGTCATTGTGTTGCCTAGCCAGGCTACAGTAACTTCACTAAGTTAGGCATAACGTTATATTGTGTGAAACCATTTGCAATTTGATAGCATAACCTTAGGGCCTATATATGTACATTACCATGGTATTGACTTGAGAAAGCTTATAACCTTCAAGTTCTTCATCAATTTGTTAATTAGAATTGATAAAAAACATACTTATTTCAAGCTTATAATATTACTTTTTATTTCTTTGCAATTTGTTGTTTACTTTTGATGTTTTGTTATTGAGGAATCATCTCCATTTCCCCACAGATATCAAGAAAGATGGTTTCCAGATCATTTATACATGTTATAGTGTGGTATATCTAAATCTATACAGCATCACTTCACAAAGTTTGCCGAATCCAGCTAAAACTGTAGTCAGGCAGTGATAAGTGGAGGGCTTACGGCAGTATGGTCATCCACAAAAGATGTCTCATAAGGAAACTGTCAGGAATGTTTATAAAGTTAATTTTCAGTTGTTCTGTTGATAAAGTTAAAGTTATATAGGTAATCATTGCAGTAAATCAAAATTGTGATGTCAAAGCTTGTTACTTTTTTTGTTTTTTGTAAATTAGGTTACCTCCACATTGAAGACCCAATTCCTCTATCATAAATGTAAATGAAAATTTATAGGAATGATTTTTAGAAGGTAAAGGCAGAATAATATGTGTTGATCTGTTTTAAACACCTCAATTTACACACCATTTCATGTAACCGGTACCAGTTGTTTAGATTGATGTATATTTCCTGTATTATTTACAAATAATACTTTCTTTACCCTTCACATTATTGAATTATTTAATTCAATTATTTAATGTTTTCCTCGTCAACACCAGAAAGTTCATAGGTTTGAGATGGGCATGGCAAACTACCAATTTATTAGGTTGAACCACATAAACTAATAATAAGAGTTAATAGCTTTTCCTGACAAAATGAAAGCAACTGTAACAATGTTTGCATGTGTCATAGAGCTAGTGTGTTGCTTAAGTTATTTGCCTTCACCTTATGTTTGGCATAAATATCAAAATATGGGTTATTTCATTTCCAGTGTCCATGAATTCTTTGCCAATTTTTCTTTTAACTTCAAGCAGTATACACAACAAATCACCAGGTGAAGTAAGTTCGGTTTGGGCAGCTAATTTGAAGCAAGTCATACCATAAATTCTTGTTAATGTTAGTCAAGTTCTAACTTGCATGTAGTCTTGCAAGAATGTAGCTATTAGTCATATCTCACAATACACTTTTTGACCGGTGGCGTTCATGAGGCCGCAGACCAGTAAACAACAGCAATCCTACAATGTCAGCATACAGAAATGGGTTAAAGTAAAATAAATTACCGCTGAACGATGGTAAATGATTCCATAATTAGCAAGAATGTAGTCTTTTTGTAGGCCTAACGGCTAGGTCTGAAATTGAATAGGTTAAGTTGGTAACTTGAATTCTTCAGCCTTTTTCATACTACCCGATAATCACTTTTTGACCGGTGGCGTTCATGAGGCCGCAGACCAGTAAACAACAGCAATCCTACAATGTCAGCATACAAAAATGGGTTAAAGTAAAATAAATTACCGCTAAACGATAGTAAATGATTCCATAATTAGCAAGAATGTAGCCTTTTTGTAGGCCTAACGGCTAGGTCTGAAATTGAATAGCTTAAGTTGGTAACTTGAATGCACAAAAAGTAACGATATAATTAAATCGGTCCTTTTTTCATTGTATCAACAATTTGCGTAGAATACTTAATTTATACATTTCTTTGGTATGTTCTATTTCTGAAATGCTTAACTCTCTACTGCCTTTACTTGGAACCAACATGGGTAGGTGACTTAAAAAAGTATCACTGATTTCGTAACACTGTAAGTATGGGAGTTTCGTCTGTCGGCCTTTGGCCTATGCGTAGTATATACGGCCCAAGTTTGCTATTCGACGAGTTATCGCCGCATTGCAGACGCTTTGCATGCGACGACTGCGATAATTTGTTGCTAGGTTACCGGCGCTGTATAAACTAAGCTTTTCAAATTTTTTGAGCGTATTGAAATTGAATTCGTATAACATTCTGTCAATCGACAACACCCCCCACCCCACCCACCCCCCCCCCCCACCCCCCACACCTCTCCCCCTTTCCCCTCCTCTTCTTCTTCCGCTCCACAACCTGTTTGCGCCTGCGGCAGAACAAATGACTCGCCGGACCATTTGACAACTCCAAAGAAAAGGCTTAAGAAATCATTTCTTTGTCAATATACCATTATACGTTGTGGCGCTAGGCCTATGTCCACGTTTTGTGCCTCAAAACATATGATAAACATATCAAATACGACTTACGACTTAAAGCAGATAAACAAAATAATATTTGAGAAATAATTGTCTTGAAACAGATCAATGTGGCGGGTGCTTTAGTTCTTTCGATATACAGTAAGCGTGCGTGCGCGTAAACGCCTGAGAATTTGAATATGCCGCGGTAGACGGGTACTGTAACGCGGCTGGTTGTTTGTTTACAACAAAACATTCAATGTAAGCATATCATGCGTGCGCAACACTATAAAATGACCCCAAATAGTATTACCTCCAGCGTTCAAACCCTGTTATAATTGTCTTTATTATTTCTATACATTATTATTATTATTATTATTATTATTATTATTATTATTATTATTATTATTATTATTATTATTATTATTATTATTATTATTATTATTATTATTATTATTATTATTATTATTATTATTATTATTATTATTATTATTATTATTATTATTATTATTATTATTATTATTATTATTATTATTATTATTATTATTATTATTATTATTATTGTTATTATTAGTATTATTATTATTATTTTATTATTATTATTATCATTATTATTATTATTAATAACTTTATTATAATTATTATGATTATTATATTATTATTATTATTATTATTATCATTATTATTACCATTTTAATTTTTTTTAATGTATTTATTTATATCTTTTAAATTTAATTTATTATTACTGTTTATTATTATCATTATTTTTTTAATATATAATTTCTATATTATCATTATTATCATTCATTTATTTTTTTGGGGAGGGGGGTGGTCAGGTAGGTAAATGACACCTCCCCATGAAAAATATCTGGATCCACCACTGGCGTCACTGCTGCGGCGGTTATCGACGCTGAAGTGTTTTGAAAACATTTACGACAACATAATAGCTTTATGGGCTATAACCCAACCTGAATTATTTTTATTTTGTATAATATTGTATCGGTCCCAAAATTACTGGTGACCTTTTCTTTCCTTTTTCATTTGCTTCAAATTACCTCACAAGTAATTTAGGTTGGGGAAAATCCCCTTCAGGACATCCCATTTCTGCGTTAAAGGCGTTAAGGCAAGAGACATTGGACACTCTATTAGCGCAAAAAGTACATTTTGATTATCATCTTGCTGTGAATACGGTTTTTCTTTACTTTAACTAAAGCGGACCTTATCTATATTATAGATAACATAACTAATCACTCTTTGATAACTAACAATGTCGAGTAAACAAAGAACAAACAAATTGCTTTCTCAATGACTGAATGAGTTCAGTAGTCCGTACTACAGTAATACCTTGATTTGTATGATTTTGACCGACAGGAACCAGATAAATGAATTGCTTATGATGCTGTAAATAATCTCGGGTTCGACTTTGGGACAAATTGCAATTCAATGCCTTGATAACAAGGTGAAAGAAGATATAAACATGAATTTGATTAAAATTGAAAACAAAAATGATAGCCTGTTTAGCAGTTAACATCAAGCCATGCGTCTTGCAGTCTTGAGAAAGAAAGACGTCATTAATTACGACAACGCCGTAATTCTTCTCCAGAAAGTGAGAAGCTTGCAAAAAAAAAAAAATCCAATTGGAAAATAAGAAATACCAGAAAAAAGTTTGTGGGAAATCGAAAAATGCTTTAAATTTTTTTGTGGGGAAATCTAAAAAAATGTTTGTGGGGAAATCTTAAAGGCCAGTTATCATCTCTAACGTCGAAGTAAATTCGTGTGTTTTGATTGGTCGAAACACTACGGTGCATTGCGGATTTACATTAATAGGCCAATGAGAATCGTTTTTGAATAAAATGTACACCGCCACATTCTAATCACGATAGATGGCCTTTAAAATCTCGCAAACGATTTTGTGGGAAATCAGAAAGTCGCACAAGAATTTTGTGGGAAATCATGAAATTCCAGAAACATACAAAAAAATCACATAGGATTAACTTGAATGTGGGATTTGAATATGAGAATTTGATATTCAATGATATGGAATTTGCGATTTTTTTGTATGTAGGAAGATTTCTATGTTGCAATTGATTTGTTTAAAGCTGCTACATCAGGGCTCACGAAATCCTATTGCCCTCGTGCCCGGAGCTACGAAGAATTTCATTTGGGCACCTGCAATGGCAGTCTCAAAAGCCCAAAGAGCTACCACTTTAAACATGCTAATATCTATGACAGCTCGGAAGCACCTGAAAAAGTAGGTACTTTGAAATACCCAAACAAATTGGGTACTTTTATGTATTCACGTCATCGCATGAGCCTACACATATGACTAACCCACACTAAACATATGGGGTTTCTCATTTTCCGCTGCGGATTGTCCAAAATTTCAATGGATATCCTGAATTTTTGTGTACGGATAGTAAACAGATATTCAAAACTTTCTGCGACTTCTTTTTGAAATGCACGGTCGCCTTTTTAAGAAAATAAATAAAACAGATTATGGGCAGTCTGTTTTGTTCATTTTCTCAAAAAGGCGATGATGAATTTCAAAAAGCAGCGCCTAAAAGTTTTTGATATCTATTTACTATCCGTCCAAAAGTTTTCAGGATATCTTGTGAAATGTTGGACAATCCGGAGCGGAAAATGAGAAACCCCATGCGTTTAGTGTAGGCTAGTCAAATGTGTAGGCTCATGCGATGACGTAATACATAAAAGTATCCAATTTTTTGGGTATTTCAAAGTACCCAGTTTTTCGGGTTGCTTCCGGACTGAATGTTA